>JAQOWM010000568.1:577500-717500 GCA_029041755.1 Resseliella maxima | reverse complement strand
TTACCATTGACATGATATCAATGTGTACCGTACATATTGTAATCCACTGCCATCCTTTCCATTTTCTTTTCATTTCAAAAAGAGAATGAGAATATGAGAATGACAAAAAGTGAAAGGGGGGTGGGAGTATAAGAGTAAGTAAGTAAAAGAGAGAGAGAGGGAGTATAAGAGTAAATAAGTAAGAGAGAGAGAGAGAGAGAGAGAGAGAGAAAGAAAGAGAGAGAGAGAGAGATCGGTGCGGAAAACAAATACAGTGAGTGAATTATCTAGTGTCGTGGTAAATATTGGCTAAAATTGAATCGGAAACATGATATATTTGAACAAAGACCAAAGAAATCCGAAACTTGTGCTGTATAATGATATAAGGAAAAAAGTGGCGTTAAGCAAAAGTGGTAAACACGCGACCAAATACATCAGATAGAGTTCAGTTTTGTTCATAAATATCTCTTTTCTTCTCTCTATCTCTTCCTATCTTTGTCTTTCTATTTACCTTTCTTCCTGCTCCCTTCTTCCTCACCCCCCCCCCCTCTCTCTCTTTCTCCCTATCTCCATGTCGATATTTTATATTTTCAAGAAAGTGGAATGAAAAAAAAGAGAATACCGTCAATATTTCGGGGGATATTTTCCGTTAAAGTTCGTCCTAATCACATTGAAAACTTTACTTTTATGCTTTTGGATGGTAACCCGGGCACAAGCATACATACATACGAAAAATACGTTCATACATAGGTTTTCATGAGTTTTTCAATAAAAGATTGCTATAAATTGAGCAACAATACTGAGTGTATAGGTAGCCGGCATTGCATTTACCGTCTTTTAAAGATAAATGTAGAAAGGTATGTATTGAGGCCAATTCGGACTGATAAATGGTTTGATCTTTGATGGCAACCGGCAAAATATTAGTGAAAAGACGAAAGAGGGAAAAAAAACCATAGATATATATATATTTATATGAAACTGTCGCTTGCTACACAGATACAAAAAACACGTACACATTCATTCACGCACCAAACTAACCCGCACACACACAAACACACCAAACAATGGAACGCCGAGACTTCTCTCGTGTTTTTTTATTCACTTCTTTCAAATACACAATAGAACAGTAGGTAGATTCGGCCGTTTTCATCTGCACACTACTACATTATGGCAGTTTGGATGCTGTTATTCGATGAAAATGCGTTTTAAAATAACAGACGACGACGACAACAACAACAACAACAACAACGATGACTATGACTACGAAAAACATTGCAAAGTAAAATGACATTTTATGGGCGATAGATGTAAAATCAACTTAGACATACTCTTACGATGCTACACGATTTCCCTTGAGGCAGATTTATATCTATAAAATACTTTTGAACTTAAGTGCCTTCGCCTTTTGAAAATACCTGCTACAACTGTATTTTCAACACTCATTCTTCTTCGTTGTATCGACTCCCTTTCGAATATCCCGGTGAATACGATGTATACACACACACACACACATACGCGCGAACTGGCACACACGCGGGCACCTCTATTCAATTCTACCTGTCTCGTTCCATTATGTGAATGGCAATGCGTTTGATGCCGTTGTTTTCATGCGTTTCTAGTTCATTTTGTATATTTTTGTATGCCCAACATCATCAGGCCAAAGAATTGAATAGAGCGGGAACATGAATGAAAAAGAGATGGAGGTTAGCGAATGAATGAAAGCAAAAGAGAAAAAAGAAAAACTCAAAAGAATTCCCATTCGAATGTGAAATCTCGTTCACTTGCTCTCAATAGATTTTCGCAAAAAAAAAAAAAAAACAAAAAAAAAAAAACAAAAATAAGGCGAAAAGCGACGCGTCCTGTATTTTTATGTCGTGAATAAACCGTGTGTACCTTTTTCTTCTTCATCTTCTGCGTCCTCATCTTCTTCAATGGAAAATTCAATACTTTTCATGTACGTATGTATGTTTGTTTTCTCTTTTTTTTTCCTCTCTTTTCGAGGGTTTTTTCGCTTTTTGGCGAATATAATCATACTATTTTGTATATTTATTCTATTTCGTGTGCCATTGAATTGCTATCTAAAGCAAAGTAACGATGCGACGCTGATGTTCTATAATGCATAAGAATATGGATCACTATACAAAATAGCGTAAATTTATTGGTTTTGATTCATTTTTCTCCATCCTTGACTCTCTGTGTATTGCTTCATTTCTCGCACTCTGTTTTTAGCTCTTCCACTCTCTTTCTCTTTCGTTCTCTCTCACTCTCTCTCACTCTCTCTCACTCTCTCTCACTCTCTCTCACTCTCTCTCACTCTCTCTCACTCTCTCTCACTCTCTCTCACTCTCTCTCACTCTCTCTCACTCTCTCTCACTCTCTCTCACTCTCTCTCACTCACTCTCACTCTCTCTCACTCTCTCTCACTCTCTCTCACTCTCTCTCACTCACTCTAACAATTATTTGGCTTTGCCTTTTTCGCCAGTTATTTTGATTCCATTTCCGATTTAAAGTAGTAGATCCATCGTAGTAAAAGAGAGAAAAATAAAGTGGTGAAATACGACATTATTATGTAATGCGAACACGAAACAACCCGAACAAAGCTATTGCCATTGAACATTGAACATTGAACATTGAGCATTATGTAATATCCAATTGGGGGCTAGTATTTAGAGTGAATAACATGTGATAAGTTGATAACAAATATATATATATTTTTACCTTGTACGCAACAATTCGCACATTTTTCGACTTGTTTCTTATTTTTCTTTTTTTCTTTTTCTTTCTTTTGGTATCGTCTAAAACATACGCTTACATTTATGGCATTCGTCTGTATCTTAGCTTTGATAAAATATCCGTTTGGTCCTTGTTGCGGTGTCATTTCGTCATTACCATCGATCTAAACCCAAAAGTAGAAATGTCGAATATATAGTAGATTGTGATGATTCTCTGTGAAAATCAACGGTAAAAACGATATTATGTGTTCCTAATAGTTCATTCCTTTTGCTTGATTATATATCTCTTCCTTTTTCACTCATTCTTTTTCTTTCTCCGCCATACTTTGTGTCTCTATGTCTGATATATCCTATTGAAATCGGGTTACTACCGTATCAAATGGGGGAGCAAAAAGCTCATTGAATCAACATATAGACACAAACAAATGCATCCATATGACAGATAAAGCAAATATGTGACTAGAGTATCTCATCGGTTGAACAGCTTCGATGTGTTTGGCTCAAGATTTACGTTTTGCGATAAGCTTACTTGAAACAATGCGAAAATAAGATCGAACACAAAGTTGATTATCTACACGTGGCGGCGAACGATTTATTCGTCGATCTCGTTTCTTGTACAATGGATTAAGTGAACCGAAAATTTTTACCTTTCAACGTCATATTTATGCAATGATAATCATAGAATTTTTTTTTTCAAGCTCTTTCTCTCTCTCTCTTTCTCTATCTCTTTCTTTTTCTAATTCACTATCATTTTCTGCTGCCATATCTGTTTCTCTCCGTCCGTTTTTTTCCCTTCTCTCTTTCCGTTCGCATGCATAACTATCAAGAATTTCCACTTACATTTATTTGAAATAAAAAATTTAACTAAAGCGCAAATAAAATACGGTCTTTTTGTGTGAACGTGGAAATGATGTTGCGTTGCAAACACATCGAAAGATTGCTACAAATCGCAGACATATATGTATTCTCTCTACGCTTTTTTTTCACTCTCTCTTGGTCTCTAGGTTTTTTTTTATTTTATTTTTCTCTTTTTCAAATAGATTCGTTTTGCATCGGTGCGAAGAAAAGTTTTGTATGTGAGCAAGTTTGAAAATGTTAACTGCAATAAAGGTAAAGATTCGCTCAATGTAATTTCCTCTGCTTGAAGAAAAGTGTGTATGAGAAAGAGAACGTTTAGCCGCAGTAAAGTTGCGCAACTTCAATTTGATTTCGATACGATACGAAATGAAGAGAACAAAATGAAAAATAGTAAGAGAGAGAAAGAGAGAAAGAGAGAGAAAAAGCGACACACACAGAGAGAGAGAAAGAAAAAATCAAATAAAAATGTATCACACTCTGAAAAGTCGTTTTAAAAAATTTTCGAATAATAAAAGTTCTCGGCAAATTGGATTTGGTTTTTTAGAAAAAGAGAAAAAAGGAAAGATACAATGCGAGAGAAAGAGAAAAAGAAAGAAAATCGCTCAGTTTGATGCTGCGAATCATATTGTTCATAGTGAAAATGTAATAAATGGAAATGAATTTGCTATGCAAAATGCAAAGTTCGGTTAAAAGGTAAACAACCTCGTGAAAACTCACATTTCTAACAATAATAATTTGTTCGTTTTGAAATTCACATAGAAATTATCGTTTTCGCTCCATTTTATCCTACTTTCCACTTCTATCATTCATTGGTCGCAATGATGATCATACAAAGCGAAAGCCAAGTAATAGTTTGCTGTGTTCATTTTCTTTTTTTTTTTTTTATGTGATTTTTCTCGTTGCGTTGTCGTGGAAAAACCTTGATGTCCGTTCGAGAAAAAGAACCATTTTCTTTCATTCATTCACTTTTTTTTTCTTTATCTTTCCATTATTATTTCGTTTTATTTTATTTTTATGGTATTCTGAATCAGTCTGGAAGAAGCAAAAAAAAAAAAGAAACGAAAAAAAAAAAAAAAAAGAATCAGAGTGCCGGTGAATGCTTTTTTTTTTCTTCATCTGTTTTCCTTCTTCTCACATTTGATTGTGTTTGAAACGAGTGAACGAAGCTTCCGAAACGATAGAGAAAAATTAAAAAGGAAAAGGTGAAGAAAAAGTAGATGCAGCAAAGAGTGTAACATGAATATGTAGTGAAATAAAAAAAAAGCGGCGAATTGTAAATAGCATTAGCAAAGCAGTTAACACAAAGAACAAACCAATTGTGTTAAAAATACGTTTCACCTATTTCATTTTACCGTCTTGTAAGCGAACGGATATTTTCTTTTTTGTTGCTGCTGGTGCTGCTGCTGGTGCTGCTGCTGCTGCTGATTCGCGTCTTTTATGCCACTCACTTCTACTTACTATTCATACCATTTGCCGAAGGAGTGAAGCATGAGCAAAAAAAAAATATGCGCTAGAATAGCAGGAGACACACACGTAAATAATCTTAAAGCAAACGAAAGATTGCACGAACAACTGAATCGAGATAGTGAACGAGAAATATTGAGAAAGAACAAGAATGAGAAAGAATGTACAAAAAACCGAACGATTGAAAAGGAGAGAGAAAATGAAAAGGACAGAGCAAACAATTAGAGAAAGAGGGAGAGAGAGAGAGAGAGAGAGAGAGAAAGAGAGGGAGAGGGAGAGAGAGAGAGAAAGAGGGAGAGCGAGAAAAATTGATCGAGAGAGAATGAAACACAGCAGCAACACAATGAGTCGACAGCTATTACCGTTACATGAAAAGCCATACGAAGCGCCAAGATACCACAGTATTGGACATTAGACAAGACCCAGTGAAATAAACGTGGGTGTCGCCGTTACTGTATTTGTATAGACATAATTTCAACACTCGTTTCGGTGTGTTTTCATTTTCATTTTCGTTTTCCTATTCAATTTTCTACTGTTATATTTGTTGAATTTCTTCTTGTTTCTGTTTCTTCTTCTTTTTCATTTTTTTTCTACATTTTGTGTTCCCTATTTTATTAGATATTTCTTACTTTCTTTTGTCAGTTATCTTTTTTTTTTTTTTTTTCATAATGCTTGCCAATTCAATATATACACACAAACATTTTTCAGCGTTGTAATTCTATCAGTAGTTTTTCTGTCCTTTCATTTTTCATTTCATGGCCGGGCTCATTTTCATTTGCTTTTCACTTGACAAAAATTATATGAAAGAATGTAAAAGACAGAAATACACTTATTGAATGCGTCAAAATTGAGCCGAACCAGATAAAAATGAAGGACAATCTTGTCGAATTTCGAGAAAAGAAACGAAACAATTGAGAAAAAGAGAATGAGATAGAAATAGAGATTTAGTGAAAAACTGGAGAACGAGAACATGAACGAGAAAGAGCGGAATATTTTATGTTGTGCTTAGCATTGCTTTACTAGTTCAGTCTTGGTGTATGCAAACCGGAATGCTGCGAAAGGTAAGAAAGAATCTAAAAAGTTCAAATAAAACGATCGAAAGGCGACGACAACAACAACAATGACGACGACCGGCGCACAAGGTTATCTTATCTACACGGTAATTTTATGCCATTTTCCTCTTCTTCTTTTTTTTTTATTATTTTGAATACTTCTCTCTTCATCTCATTTTCTCTTTTTCTTTCTCAATCTCTCTCCCATTCTTGATTTCATTTCTTTCTTTCAAATAAGTATGTGTTTTGGATATTTTTATTTCATTTTATTTGAGAGAGACAGAGAGAGATACACACACACACAGAGAGAGAGAGAGAGAGAGAGAGAGAGAGAGAGAGAGAGAGAGAGAGAGAGAGAGAGAGAGAGAGAGCAAGAGAGTGAGAGATTGAGAGAGAGAAAGAGAGAGAGAGAAAGAAAAAAACACACATTGAAATTTATGGGTAATTTTGCTCATAAATTTAATACTCGTGACATTAAGCCTGAGTTGGCGGGAAGAGAAACAAAGTGAACGCGAAGAGAAGAGAAGCCAAAAGTAAAATAAAAAAAAATTGTTTATTCAGACATTGTTCGACAGTTGAGTACACTTAGTCGCACACAATTCTCTCCTCTGAATGCTTTTTCCCCATACACATTGAAGAGCAATTAAGTGCGTTTTATTACAAAGAATTGCTTCTTCTTTCCACTTTTGCTCATTACAAAATTTAGTGCAGTTTATGTTTACAGCTGTGAACATTTGTTGGCTGCTTGTCTTGTTTCATCCCAAACACCACATCGCAATCGCACCATACCAACTCATCCAACCCGTACATAGATATTCATCGTTTGATGCTCTACTAACCTCTTTTTATGTCACCTGAACATTTTTATGTGTAATAAATTTCAAATGCAGAAAGTGTCATGAATGCTTTTTATTCAAAACGAATCGACGGAAAAAGTACTTTCCAAAAAACAAAACAAAACAAAAAAAATTATTTGTTATTTTTGGTTGTCTACCATGAACAGAAGCTTTACCAACAATTTTATTTATTCGCTTTTTTTTTCGTGTTGCTATTCGAAATGCATCGTATTAAAAAAAGAAAGAAAAAAAAGAAGAAGTTTAAGCATTGCTTGTTGTTGGTGCAAGAAGGATTGGTGATGTAACAAGCATAACAAGCACTCGGCAAATCCAAAGTGCCGACACTCAGACGAAATGATAATTAGGACGGTACTTTCCGGCGAGGTATTTTATCCGATTTAGTGGACGCATACACTTACCCTCACATTATGTGAATGATGGATATAAACGAGAAATTGACAGAAAGGGAGAAATAGAGAGAACGAAAAAGAACAGAAGAGACACACAGAGAGAGAGAGAGAGACAGAGAGAGAGAGAGAGAGAGAGAGAGATAGGGAGAGAGAGAGGGAGAGAGAGCGAGAGAGAGAGAGAGAGAGAGAGAGAGAGAGAAAGTGTAAGTGAAAAAAAAAATCACATAAAACAACGACCAAATAAATGAACGATCTAATCGAATTGGACGTTACCTCGCAAATGGGCTTCAATCGAAATCAATTTTTCTCCTTCTTAATGACGAATGTTTATTACAAACAATACAGACACTGAATGAATTATTGACCATACTTATCCATGCTTCTCGTTAAATCTCAAGCAAGCGATCGACCGAACGAATGAACGAAATAAAATGAAGAGACTACGAAGAGTGTGCATGATTTTGAAAGATAAGAAAGAGCGAAAGCGATAAAGAGATAGAGAGAGCGATAGAGAGAGAGAGAGAGAGAGAGAGAGAGAGAGAAAGAGAGAAGAAGAAGATAGTAAAAGATTACAAACGTGCTGCCAATGCAAAACGACAGCTAAGTGAAGTACACAGAGTTCAATGAAATTATAAATATTGCAAGTGTTGGAATTATAAAAGCACCGAAAAATAGCGAAATCGTTTTTCTTATTTGGCACCAGCATATGTGCTAGCAGAGAAACAAAGAGAGAGAGAGAGAGGTATTTGGTATCAAGAGACTAGAAATGTATCTTATGCTATGTGTATAATATAGTAAATGTCGATTCATTCGCTTTGTTCGCATCATGTAACCGTAATTATTGCCATTTTTTCCCAATATTTTCCTTTTCGTTCATTCTACTCAGTGTGTGTATGTGTGTGTGAGTTTTTTTCTCCTCTCTTTGTCTTCCTTTCAATAAATGCGCTCACACATACTGCATACTGAAGTAACATTACAAAACCCACGCTGCACAGAGCATATCACAAGCTCTTTTCCATTTCTGGGTATCTATTCCTTTTATCATTTGATGTAATTGATAGCTTTTCCATAAATTTTATCTCGTCGAAATTCACCAAGATAGTAAAAAGCAAAGCAGAAAGAGAGCATATCATGTGTATTGAATATACTGGAACATGAAAGCGATGTTCACTTCATTAAAAATACATTATGCCACGCATTGAGTATAAAAGAGAACGATAGAGCAAACCATCAAGATAAACATAGAAAGAGAGAGAGAGACAGAGAGAGAGAGAGAGAAAGAGGGAGAAAGAGAAAGAGAATTCGAAAGCGAAAGAGAAAGAGAAAGAGAATTCTAAAGCGAAAAAGAAAAAGAGAAAGAGAAAGCGAAAAAGGGGGGAAGAGTTAATGAGAGAATGAAAATGCCAAAGAGAGCAAATGGAGAATGCAAAAAGAGTGACAGAATGAGATTTCAACTGCTGTTCATTTTGCTGTGGAAATTATCGCTCCCTTTTGGCATACCGATTGACGGTTTAAGCGGTAAATACAACTGCATTCATTGAATTGGATAAATTTACTGCAATGAAAGGAGAAACATGCCAAACACACTACTGGACTGTTAGATGCAATCTAACGAGAGAGAAAAAAAAAAAAAATTAACAACGCATGTAATATGCTATTCACTTTTAATTCATTTACATTTTATTTATGCATCATTTAGTTGCGATAATTATTTCAGGGGTTTGTTTTTCTCTTTTGCTCACATGTTAAAAACCCATTAATATATTTGTGTGCATGTTTGTGGGTCTATGTTTGTTATAAAATGTAATTTGAAACTAACATTGTCCTTTGTCAATAAGTTCTTTATACATATAATAAATGTGATTCAAATCATCATCATTTGGTTCATCATCAGAATCAAATCGAAATTCAACATCAGGAAAGTATTGCTGGTGATCGCTTTTAAAATTATTAATCGTTGAAAGTAGTTCATTTTCAAATGAAATGCCATCACTGCCTTGTTCAATAAAAAGTACTTTATGCATATTTCGTTCCATGGTACCGTACATGAGCATATTTTCAACACCAGCTATAAATAGATCATTTGGTTCGGATAGATCATCATCCTCTTCTGATGAAAATTTTTCACCTTTTGTTGGTTTAAAGTAATCGTATATAATCGGTTCATTCGGTGAAAATATTGATGTATTACGATAATCATAAGAATCTGGTGTATAGTCAACAGTACTGTGAGTGCTGCTGCTACTAGTATAATGATGAATGTGATGTACATGCGTATTGGGCATTAAATGATATCCATACACACCTATAATACCAATCAAACGAACAGTATTTATGTATTTTATAGAAAAACATGAATATTTGATCATGATTCTTCATGCAAAAATAAACACTTACCTGTTGTACGTGGTTGAAAGGGGCTTTGATGTGGATGTGATACTGGCCGATATACATTTGGATTATGATGATGAAAGTTTGATAAGTAATCGGAGCTGTACATATTAAAACCTTCTCTGCTAGGCATCTGTGAAGCAGTTTTTACCATATTTTTATGGGCTTGAAGTGGTGATGATGGTCGACTTTTAGCAGCTGATATTGTTGAGCTACTTCTTGAACTGCTACCACTGCGAAACCAACTAAACATGCCACTTCTACTGCTACTACCACTGCCGCCGCTATTTCTACTACCTGAACTATACGAATGTGATCCACCTCCAATTCTTGCACCACCAACATGGCCTGTACGACTCTCAACGTATTGCCAATGCATGGCCAATATTACACAAAATATCAACAATATTTTCAACAATCTCATGGTTGTCGTCATCATCATTGTCAAACCAATTCTTTTTTATTCAATTTATTTAAAATTTTCGTTTCAACAAACAGCAAAACGTTGTGCAAATGTTTTTCGGCTCAATTCTACACCATTTGGTAATGCAATGAGAATAAATGAAAAAAAAAAAAACAACCATAAGAAAAACACATACACACACATAACACAACAAAACAAAAACAAACCACACACAGAGAGAGAGACAAAAAAACGAGACAAAAAACAACTAAAACGGTCATATTGCATGATACACATTTATTTCATTACTACATTCGACTTGATTGTATGAGTGGTGTGATAATCTTTGACACTTTGATGTGCACACTTCCATAATAAGTGACAGACATTTATCTGCACACGACAGATAAGTGTTTTTCGCGTAAAATAAACGCACATCTGTACATTTTAAAGTGTAGACACATGCACGCAAATGAGGGAGGAAGGGAGAGAGAGCGAGAGAGAGCGAGAGAGAGCGAGAGAGAGCGAGAGAGAAGGAGAGAGAGAGAGAGAGGCGAGAGAGAAGGAGAAAGAAAGAGAAAGAGAGAGAGAGAAGGAGAAAGAAAGAGAAAGAGAGAGAGAGGAGAGAGAGAGAGAGAGAGAGAGAGAGAGAGAGAGAGAGAGAGGGAGAGGGATAAAGAAGTAGAAAGTGGGAGAAAGGGAGAGAAGGAAAGACTGTGGTAATGAGAAAGAGCGGATGAAAACAAGAGAGCAAGAGAAATAGCAGGGAAAAGAGACCAAATGACACAGACATGTGTGATGTGAACAGTTTTACCGAGAAAAATAAAACAACAGCAGAAAAAAAAAAAGAAGTTCTTCCAACAAATGCGATGCTATATGCTCAAATTTGAAATGCTTTATTTGTATATATATTTACACAATACGATGTGATATGCATATTTGATATGCCGATGAGTAACTGTGTGATTCAAGCGAATGTTTGTACATGTGAATTTGACAATGTGTATTTGTGGCTCAAATACGTTCAATCGATGTTATTGTATGATCATCAGTGTCAGATGGATTTGAATTTTGACTTTTCCCTGGTTGATATGGAATCCACTTTGCGTCATGCGATTCAATAATACGTCTTATTTCGGTTGAATATTGATTTCGTTTAAATTCCAAAATATCATCGATGCTTGGCTCTTGAAAATCATCATCGTTATTGATAAACACAATTTGATGTTCGTTCCAATTTATATTCATCATATCAATATAAAATACAAAATTCATTGTCCCAATCAATAGATTCATATGATGTATATTATTAAATATTGTGTCATTTGGAAATAAATTATTTTCAATGGGAAAACCACTGAATGAATATTTCACATATTGACCATTGAGAATAACAATCGATTGCTGAAACGAAACTTTAATTTTTTTTTTTTTTTTTTTTTTATTAATCACAAATTTTGTTCACGCAGACAAATAGGGAAAAAAAAAACAAATAAATCAGGTCAAAATAGATTCTACATACGCATTGGATTGTTTTGTGTTTTATCAAAAATCGTCTCTGGCCTGGTAACAGCGAACAACAGTTGCACGATGTAAACAAATAAAATTACCTTTGGATGTGATTGCATTTTCTCTTTTTAAATAAGAAATAACAAATATCATACACAGTGTGTAAACACAATCAATGCAAATATTTTGTTTTTTCTACTTTGAACCTAACGAAAAAGCGATTTTATTTCTTCATCAAAAGATAATGAAAAGAAAAAAACAAGAAAAAAAAAACACTTTCTGTTGAATGATTGATTGCACAACAAAAACTTTTCTTCAAAGACATACATGAAACTTTTTTTATTTTGACGACAAAATATACGCACTGTGTAACAAACAAAAAGTTTGCCTTTATTTTTTCTGATTATTTAAATTAATTGAAATAATTTTCTTGAATTGAATCTTCACATGTTGATACGCAGTTAACGTTGTATTATTTGTTGAAAATAAAGTTGTTGATGTTTACATATTATTTTTAACTGTTGTCGATGTTGTCATAGTCATATTGCTAGAATTAGTTATTGGCTGAAAGAATGAATTAAATCCGTATGGAAGAAGACCATCAGCATCTTGATCAATAAATATAAAAACATCACTTTTATCTTTGAATTCGGCATCCAATAGCAAATTGTCAACGCCAACCATTAAACTTGGATTTGTAAAAATAATTTCAGTTGAATCGTCATCATCATTTGTTTGCTTTTGTCCAGATATGCTATAAACAATTGGATTCATTGGTTTATATATGTTTGTTTGACTGAATTGCATATTTGAATTTGAATTTGGTTTTGGATTATTATTTAAATATGGATTTTGTCCATTGAAATTATTATTCGGTGCAGCATTATTTCCATATGGACCATTTGGATTGTTATAGTTGTTAAAATTGTTGGGATTGCCACCATTGTAATTTCCACCGTTGTTGTAACCATTGTTGAATCATTATTCTACCATGATAATAATGATGAACTGTTCTTGAGCCCGACCAATCATTGTAGTGATGATGATGATGATTGTTCATACTACCGATAGCCATACCAAGGCTAAATGAATTTATCGGCGAGTAATCATGGAATGGCGAACTGTAAATTGGATAACTATGATACGTAGTAAAATGTATGGCTAACGAAAAATGAAAGAAAATTTTCAAATTTATTAATCACTTCAAAACGAAAGTGAAAAATGTATTACTTACGGGTAGGATTGTAGTAAGTTGAAACACCTGGTTGGCCAAGATGTGTTTGATGATTATTTGTTATATAATTATTAACAACTTGCGGCTGATGTGGATGTTGTTGATTTGGATGTGATTGTGTATTATGTGTTTGGGTTTGTGCATTGAATGTATTCTGTTGATTTGGATGGTATGTTTGGCGTGGATAATTTGCTGTCTGAATGGGTTTTGACCATCCTAGTTGTGTCTTACTTGATGCAAAATCAATTTGTGGATTTGGCTGATTGGGCAGAAAAAAAAGGGAAAATTAATTAGATTATGTGGCAATTTTAAGTAAATGTTCATATAAAATATTTAGCAATCATAAAATGGTGGATTTTTCCATTAAAAAACTAACTGAGCTTACATTAATTTCATTATGGCCACTAGATTTTGGTGTCACCCATCCATATTTTGGATTGTAGCTTATCGGTGCCTGAGGAGCAGTTGGGACATGTGGCGCGCTCGGTATGTGACCATGACCATGACCATGTCCATGTGCATTGTTCAATTGTGTTACTGAATTTTTAATTGTCGCATTGGATTGACGATAATTACCAATCTTTTGATCAGAATTAACTTGGTTTTGATGTGGATATGTGTGACCTGAAGATGTTTAATGACAATTTAAATTGGCAATTGCTGACATTCAGTTGAGCCACACAATGAAATATGCGTGAAAATTGTGTAATTAATTTAAGATTTAAAGGTTTACCTCCATGAACCCCCCCTCCAGCAGTGCCATGAGAAGGCTGATTATTATTCACTGGAGGAACAGTTGGCTTGGATGCTGTTCGGTTATGTGAAGCAGTTGATTGATGTGGAATAGTCGATTTGTGAATATTATTGTTCGAACCGTGTCCTTGTCCTTGTCCTTGTCCTTGTCCTTGTCCTTGTCTTTGTCTTTGTGCATTGTTCAATTGTGTTCCTGAATTTTTAATTGTGCCATTGGATTGACGATAATTACCAATCTTTTGATCAGAATTAACTTGGTTTTGATTTGGATATGTGTGACCTGAAGAATTTAAATGACAATTTAAAGTGATGATTGTTGACATTCAATTGAGTCACAAAACGAAATATGCGAAAAAATTGTGTAATTAATTTAATATTCAAATGTTCACCTCCTTGGACCCACCCTCCAGTAGTGCCATGAGAAGACTGATTATTATTTACTGGATGAACAGTTGGCCTGGATATAGTTCGGTTATGTGAAGCAGTTGGTTGACGTGAAGTTGTCGTTTTGTGAATATTATTGTTTGAACCGTGTCCGTGTCCGTGTCCTTTTCCATGTGCATTATTCATTATCTTATTTGGTGTAATTTTGTTCTGATTTTGAGGGTGATAAACTGAAGACATTCGTATTGAAATTGAGTGATTGCCGATTGAAATTGAATGTGATGTTTACGAATTGAGCCAAAGAACAAAATAGTTTTTTTTTTTTTTTTTGAAAATCAATTTAGAATTAAATTGTTTACCTCCATCTCTCCATCCTCCAGTAGTGCCATGAGAAGGATAAGAATTACTTACTGAATAAGTTGGTCTGACAATCGGTTTATGGGTTGTTAAATAGGTTTGCTTTGGATAATTGCCATTAGTATTACCAGATGGTCGTTTTATAGTATAAGTTGGTGTATTATGATGGATAGTGGGATGTCTGGGAATTTGGTGACTTTTGGAAATGCTACTTCCAAAAATTTTTGCATCAGATATTATAATCAACACACTGAAAATGATCAAGAAAAATGCCACAGTTTTGGGCATTTTTTTTTTTTTTGTTTTCCGATTTCCACTTGATGTGCTTGAATTAAAATAAATTGAATTTTTTTAAATGTTAAACAAAGTTTTGGTGCAATAATAATGGTCTTCTTCCGGTTCAATTTTTTTAGTTGAAGGAAATTTTCAGAACTAGACTCAGTAACTTACAAAAATCAACTGAATGAATTCTTTCAATTTATCGCTTATTAAAGAAAACTGAAGTCGATATACACTCCTATTGGGATGATGAGTATAGTCAGCGAACTTAGTACCGAACTGGTTAAACAAATATGAGCTAACGATTTCCACTTAAATGAACGTAATAATCTCTATACAATTTAAATTTAAATTTAAATTTAATTTTAAGTAATAAATAACATCGAAAACAAGAGTTTAATTGAACTGTTTTGTCTTCAACAGAAGATAATGAAAAGTAAAAAAAAAAAAAAAAAATCACTTTCTATTGAATGACAGCCGTACAACAAAAAGTTGCATTTAAAGAAATACATAAATTTTTTTCATTTTTTTTTTTATTTTTTTGAAGATAACATCCACACGTTTTTGAACAAACAAAATGTTCGCATTGATTAAAATATTTTCCATGAATTCATCTTGTTCATGCTGGCATTGGAGCTAACGGTGTGTTATTTGTTGAAATTGAAGTTGTTGATGTTTGCGTATTATTATTAACTGTTGTCGATGTCGTCATTGTCATATTGCTAGAATTATTTATTGGCTGAAAGAATGAATCAAATCTGTATGGAAGAAGACCATCAGCATCTTGATCAATAAATATAAAAACATCACTTTTATCTTTGAATTCGGCATCCAATAGCAAAGTTTCAACGCCAACCATTAAACTTGGATTTGTAAAAATAATTTCAGTTGAATCGTCATCATCATTTGTTTGCTTTTGTCCAGATATGCTATAAACAATTGGATTCATTGGTTTATATATGTTTGTTTGATTGAATTGCATATTTGGATTTGGATTATTATTTAAATATGGATTTTGTCCATTGAAATTATTATTGGGTGCAGCATTATTTCCATATGGACCATTTGGATTGTTGTTAAAATTGTTGGGATTGCCACCATTATAATTTCCACCGTTGTTGTAACCATTGTTGTAATCATTATTGCTACCATGATAATAATGATGAACTGTTCTTGGACCCGACCAATCATTGTAGTGATGATGATGACTGTTCAAACTACCGATAGCCATACCAAGGCTAAATGAATTTATCGGCGAGTAATCATGGAATGGCGAACTGTACATTGGATAGCTATGATACGTAGTAAAATGTATGGCTAACGAACAATGAAAGAAAATTTTCAAATTTATTAATCACTTCAAAATGAAAGTGAAAAATGTATTACTTACGGGTAGGATTGTAGTAAGTTGAAACACCTGGTTGGCCAAGATGTGTTTGATGATTATTTGTTATATAATTATTAATAACTTGCGGCTGATGTGGATGTTGTTGATTTGGATATGATTGTGTATTATGTGTTTGGGTTTGTGCATTGAAAGTATTCGGTTGATTTGGATGGTATGTTTGGCGTGGATAATTTGCTGTCTGAATGGGTTTTGACCATCCTAGTTGTGTCTTACTTGATGCAAAATCAATTTGTGGATTTGACTGATTGCGCAGAAAAAAAAAGGAAAATTGATTAGATTATGTGGCAGTTTTAAGTAAATGTTCATTTAAAATATTGAGCAATCATAAAATTGTGGATTCTTCCATGAAAAAAAAAAACTGAGCTTACATTATGGCCAACCGGAGCTGAGCCACTAGATTTTGGTATTGCCCATCCATATTGTGGATTGTAGCCTATCGGTGCCTGAGGAGCAGTTGGAACATGTGGAGCAGTTGGTACATGAGGTGCGCTCGGTGTGTGACCATGTCCATATCCATTTCCATATCCATGTCCTTGTGCATTGTTCAATGATGTCACTTTAACTGGATTATTATGACTTTGATGTGGAGGTGTGTAACCTAAAAAAAAAAAAAAAAATTAAAAGCGAAAGATTATCGGTAGAGTGTGAAAATTGAATATGATGAATATCTATTGCAAGTTTAAATTTAATTATTAGAAAGAAATATATAATAATTGTGCAATTGATTTAAAATTTACTTGGTTACCTCCATGTATACCTCCGCCATGATTATTCATAGGATAATTGGTATGAGTATTATGTGGTGGCGTATTAATGTGAGGGGTATTGACATTTTGTTGCCTTGGATAATTGGCATGAGGGTTGTAAGCTGGTTTAGTTTGAACATGAGTATTATGAGGTGGCGAATAAGGGTGATAATTATTGTGAGAAGTAACGTGAGGGGTAACGTGAGTGTTGGTATGACTGACATGTGGACGCGAGACATGGGTGCTTGAACGACCGAACCCGAATTTTGCATCAGATATTATGATCAATGCACTAAAAACTATTAACAAAAATGTCACACTTTTAGGCATCTTTTCGTTTTCTATCACAATGCCCAAATTAAATTCAATTGAATTTTTTTCAATATCAAATATGAACTGTACGTGTCAACTCAAATGATTGTAATAATTTTCATACAATTGAAATTCAAATGATGAATAACATGAAAAACAAGAGTCAAACTCAAATTTATCGCATAAACCTTATCAAATCAAACGGTTTTTTCCCCTCTTATTGACGGTTCAAAAAATGTGCTTTTTTTGTTGTAAATTGAAAGTAAACAGAAAAACATAGAACGAAAAGCAATGGAAGAGAGAAAGAGAGAGAGAAAGAGATTGTGAGAGAGTGCGAGAGAAAGAGAGAAAGAATGAGTGAGTGACTGAGAGAGAGAGAGAGAGAGAGAGAGAGAGAGAGAAAGAGAGAGAGAGAAAGGGAAAGAGAGAGATAGAGATAGAGAGATAGGAGCAGAGAGAGAGAGTGGATGAAAAAAAAGCATGATTTTCAAAAATGACATTCAAATGTATGTTGACTTTTACGTCGTAGAGAATAATCATGAATTCGTAGAATATTCGTATTATAGTATGACAGCAGACGATAGTATAGTGTTATCTGTATTCAACATGAATATACGAATACTAATTACGGGGAACGTGTTTGGTTCACACCAATATCGATTTGTGTTTATTAAAAACATTTGCAGTTAACAATAAAACATATTAAAAATGGACTCATTTTTTATGAAGGAATTCTTCTCTTTGAATTGTTTGTTTTCATCAAAATCTTTTGAGATAAAAAAAAATGCTTGCAATCATTACATCATTGCTTATCGTATAACTATAAAAAACCTCATACAAAAAGCCAAATATGAAAAACAAAACAGCACTGTTTAGTGCTTTGTAATAATATGAAATTCATTATATAGTAATTGTATGGACAGAGATGCGGTCATAGCGCACGAATGTATTCGACAAAAGAAACACTGGTTACATTAAACATTTTGCATTATATGCCAAACGGTATATCAAAACCATGAAGAGCCATAATAACAGCGACAACGGTCGAAACGATTCCCGAAATGCGAATCATTCCAACAGAATGATGAGAAGTAGGAAAAAAAAGGGAAAATGAAATAAAAACAAACGGTGATGCAAATAAATCGCATTAGATTCGCGATGTACAATTTTGCCAGTGTAAAAGGAACATTGCAGACTGGCTCATTTCTTAGCATCATCCAAGCACTTTTAAGAGGGCGGAAAAAAAACTGTTACTTTCTTTGCCAATGGTCTGTCGTATGAAAGTACAAGTCGAGCTGGATCACAAAACGAACAAAATCAAAAACAATAGCCAAGAAAAAAAAAAAAACAACGTAACCCAAAGAAGAAAAGGGAAAAAAAACACAAAAAGAATGAAAGATTCTAGGTAAAACAATCAGCATGGCACCAATATTAATAATAATAATCATCATAATAAAAACGAAGCTTAACATCGTTGCTTGATGGTGAATATCGCATGTATTTTTGTTGCCCAGAAATCGAATGACGTACGTATGTGCGGTGTAAAGCCGAATCCAGTTACATTGGGTAAGCACAAGAACGGGAAATCGCCTGAAGATGGGAATAAAAAAAAAAAAAAAAAAAAAAAATAAAACAACAACATACTCGCTCACTCACACATACACACATAGCGGCAAACATAAAAAATGTACGCATAATGGTGAAACGAAAGAATATTACATATATTTCATAAAGGAAATGAGTTTTCTTTTATAAATTTCAAAAAAAAATATGAAAACGGTTTCTCCATACCTGCAGAACACCATCACCATCACCCGTGCCACTGCCAGGCAAAATTTCATTCTGTCTCTTGCCCGTACCAAGAAACATTTTCTTCAACCTTTCCCATTACCAAGAGAGTTATGCAAAGCGTCTTTATCTTTTGATTTTTTTTTTCTTCTCTCTCTTCATCTCTCTCTCTCTCTCTCTTCTTCTCTCTCTTCTTCTCTCTCTTCTTCTCTCTCTCTCTCTTCACTCTTCTTCTTCGTTCGGCTTCAAGGTTTATGCGAACTCTGTGTGCTATGCACATTTTATACACAACAAATTTTGCGCATTTTTTTCCCTCGCTTTCTCACACTTTAATTTGAACGATACACAATTTGCTTTTCAACCATTCACATTTACAAAGCATTTCTTTGATGGGACAAAACTAATGGCTTCATGATACTAATGAAAAATTGTTGTTTCGCCATACCAAACCGAATAAAATACATTCAACATCAAATGCTGCTATGTTGTATGGGGGGGGGGGGAGGTGATGGGGATGGGGATTGGTATTTGTGTATGTGTGATATAGCACGCGACTATTTATTCCATCGTAATACCACGAGAAATGGCCTGAAAACTAATAAAACATTTTTTATTGCCTATTTTCCACATATTTAAATGGTATTTTTTTTTTCTATTTCAACATCTACCTCTTCCTTGTCAATATTTCAAATATTCTAAATATTGAATGACTGCAAATTAAATTTACCGTTGAATAAATTGGTCGTTATGAAGTGTGTGAATGTGATTGTGTTCAAATGTCGATGCCTATTAATTTCACTTATTTTTATGTTTTTTCATTAATTTATATTGTTGTTGAAGCACTTTCTATTTTTTTTTTTTTTTTCTTTTCATTTTATTGTCTGACCTTTCATCGCTTTTATTTTAATTGACGTTTTTGTTAAATGGGAATCAATGTGTAAAATCATTTTCTTCTCTCTTCCTCTCATTTCACTTTCTATTCCATTTCTTTTCATTCTCTATCTATTTTCCTCGTTTTCCTTCCAATCATTCTTTTTTGATCGTCACTTTTTCATTTTCTCTATTTCTGTCCACAAAATAAATGACTTTCTTTTTTCAATACGATTTTTGTTTTTTTTTTTTTTTTTTTTGTTTTTACTTTTTTCAAAAATAAATTCAACCCTAATTGACCAAATATATTCGAGTTTATTTGTTGTTTTGTATACCATTCACATAGACTTTTTATCGTAGGCCGTGTATATTAATGCAATTGGAAAAAAACTGTTCATTTTTATTTCGATATGTCGTCGACATTGGATGCACAACTTGTATATGAATTCATTCATTTCATCAGCTACGATGGCATTTTTTTTTTTTCAAATTATTTGTGACAAGTGTAAAAAAGGACCGTGTTTTCGCCCGCGAATTTCAAGTACTTTTTTCGCGATTGAACATTTTCAACATTGTTCGGAAAAAACAACAAAACTCATTTGAAACACAAAATTTAAAACTAAATTTGATCAATAAAAATAGATTCATGGAAGTGAAAATAAAATTGAAAATAAATTTAAGCAAATTTCAAATTTTTTAATGTGATCGTTGACAACTCCATTGCACATATATGTTATGTTGCAATTTTGATTCCATTTCTGACTAAACATAGTAAAATTGGAATTGTTCCATGAGGTTTATGCATTTGATTGCTTTGTTTGTTCGTTCGATTCAATTTAAAAATTCGTTGAATTAAAGGTAGACGCAATATTGATTGCAAAAGAGTCTATTTAAAAGAATATTTTACATAATTTGATCAATTAAACCCTTTAAAAATTGAACGCATGAATGGAACACAAAATTTTCACTCACATTGAATGACTATTCAAATAAATTTTCATTTTATGCAAAGCGAAAAAAAGAGAAAAATTTGCACCAATTTTTTTTTTTTTTTTTTTTTTTTTTTTTGTGTTCACGCAATGTATGTGTCATGTATATGAACAGTTAATCGCAAATAAACCGACGTTCTCGTGCGTTCATAATTTTTCGTTATGATAAATATTTTTCTGTACAATTTTTTTCCCGATCTATATGCATTACACTAAATTGCTAAAAAGTGTATGAAAAATTAGCAAAAAAAATACTCTACATGGTAGAGAAACGTTTTTAATTAGTTTTCAAGAGCGATGTGTGATCATTTATTGTGTTTATTGTAATAGAGCCAAAATACTGCATTATTAATTGAATACAAACTATTCGTACACTATTGTTTTGTTCAAAACAGATGTTTTCATTTCTTTTTTTCTTCATTTATTTATCTTGCTCTAGGTTTTCTACTTTCTGTTTTTGCCACTTTCATTCCGTCTCTTTATTTATTATTCCAATAGCGAAAATCTCATTTTCAACACACAACATATAGTTAAGTTTAAAATTCAATGCAAAAACATATACAGGAAATAAATTCGATGGGTGGCTGACATACTTGGCGTTGGTTTGATGCTGTCATGGTTTATATTCATCGTAACTTATTTCAAATAAATGCATCTGATATTATATGGATCGAATTTCTAAATTTATTTTAAAATTCAATCTCCTCATATATGAGCTCATTGTTGATTATCATAATAACAAACCATGGATGAAAACAAAAACGCATTTTGTTCGGTTTCTTGTTGTTTATTTTATATAATTTTTCACATTTTGTTTTGGATAACATAAAATAATTCTGAAGAATATAATTGCCACAAGAATTTGGTATGCATTGACCGCATGAAAGCTGTTTTTGAATGTATAAAATAATTTGTGCCATTTTCATGTATGCGCATGAAGTTTTAATTGCAAATTTTAATTATATAAAATTTAATCGTTGGAGATTAGTAAATGATATACTCTATAGTTGAGCTGAATAGAGAGACGATATTGAGCGAAAATGAATGAGAAAAATAGATATTTTAACGAATGAATAGATCTGGTTAGCCAAAAATGTGCCAATGTTCAAAAACATGCAGATTGCTTGATACATCGAACCAATTTTAATATAATTCATTGAACAAAAATTATTGAGCCGCAGATTTTGTGGCCAATATCTCGAAATTTAAAATCGTAATCGGTTGTCCGCCCAGCGATGGGTTATGGTTGAGGATAGTTTATGCATCGATAACTTGCATTTTAATGAGTAAAACATAAAAAGTAACGCGATGGGGATTCAAACGTAAAACAAAATGAAATGAAACAATATCGAATTATTACGCATTTTTGCGGTGGAATTTCGGATTAGCTGTGCATGTTAACATATCAACAATTGAATTTTGTTCGCTATAGTGTTCTGTTCAATGTTTGAGCTCATTTGAATTGGTCACTTTTTCAACACAATTAATTCCAATTTTCGCATACAAAGGCTTTAATGTGTTATAATGATCATACAATTAACCGGATTATTCCAAAGATGGGATTATTCAATGCAAATTTTACATTTTAGTAAACGTAAAATAATGCAAACATAATGGCGAATTGGTGTGTCTGCATTTTGTTTTTTTTTTTATGTTCTTTTTTTTATCGTTTGTATGACCATAACATGCCATCTCTGACTGCAACTCTTCGGATTTGCGGTTTTTTTTCAGTTTGCATTTTACTCATGATTCTTTCGAATGTTTTATTCTTTTGTTTTCCATTTCATTGACAATGTACATTTCGTAAATGTGTTGAATCATTATGAATATATTTATAATGTCATTAACAATAATAGCATTTTTCTCTTCCTTTCCATCTTTCTCACTCTCTTTCTCCCCCTCTCTCTCTCTCTCTCTCTCTCTCGCTCTCTCGCTCTCTTTCTCTCTCTTTCTCTCTCTTTCTCTTTCTTTCTCTTTCTCTATCTTTCTCTTTCTCTCATCCTCTTTTCCTCTGTTTCTCTCTCGTTTCCTCCCTTTCTCTCTCTCTCTCTCTCTCTAAACATGTAAATCCGCAAAAATGCATAAAATAAAAAAGCAGAATGTTTTTAACAGACACACATAAATTGGACACAAATTCAAATGTGACTGTTTTGTTTGTGAGGTAAAATGATATGCCATTTTCGAAATGTGCTAAAATTTTCTTCAGTTAGCTGTTGGCAAAATTCGATGCCTCAACAGGTCTTAAGGGATGCTAGGCTCGGTTAACAACAAGAACGCCTCCTGGTTATTGGTTTCATGAATTGAAATAAAAAAAAAAATGAAAAAAAAAAAAATAAGCGAAAATCATATCAACGCATAACGCAAAAGGATAGTATTTTATTGAAGTTGAATTGAAAATAAATCACATATCACATAAACAACCATTTATGGATAGGACATTTGGGTATAATATTTTTTCCTTATTTCATATCACTTCCGATGTTGAAAATGCTTTTTCAACATTTTACTCTATATTTGTGAGACGCCATAAAATAAATCAAAATCAATATTTATTTATTTTTATAACCAATGAAACATACTTTTCCCACATAATTACTTTATTCTCGGTTGCATATTGCGTCAATATTCACACGGTTGCGGTGATACAAACTCTCTTTCATTCTCGATCTCAGTCTTTACATTTTATTCACTCAATCTTTCTTTCTTTCACACTTTCTTTAGCTCTCTCTCACGCTCTCTCTCGCTCTCTCTCGCTCTCTCTCACGCTCTCTCTCGCTCTCTCTCTCTCTCTATCCCTCAAACACTTTCTCTGTCGCTGTCGCTTTTCCTCATCTTCTAGCTCAAAACTCTTCCAGTTTATAATATTGTGGAAAATAATTCGGGTCGACGCCGATACAGACACACATTCAAATGATTTGTATTGATGTACTTTCATCTTGAAAATTCATTCAACACATCCGTTATTGTGTATATTTTATGGTTCAATTTTACTGCGAAATATTTTCACATATTTTTCGTTTATTTTCTTTTTTCCGTTTTTTTTCTTTTGTTTCATTCGAAAAGTTATTGCTTTCATAATCACGGGTGAGAAAATCTACAACGAAGTTTGAAAATCTCAAACCAAAATCATTTTTGCTGAAATTCCATTTTTCATTTATGCAAAAAAAAAAAAAAAAAAAAAATAAAAATCGATATTTGAATTTGACTACAAAATGATGATTTTTATTCAAACTTTGAAGCATACAAAGAAATGTTAAATGTCATGAATGTATACAAAATGTTAAAGGTAAACCGATTGAGAATATTTTCCATAGGAAAATACCAGCATAACATGTTCATCACATTGTGCAAATAACAACAAAACATACATTTTCGTATTTGGTTGAATTGTACAAATAGGTGAAGAAAATAACAAGAATATAGCACTTAATGCCATAATATGTTAGGTTATTTGTCGTATTCATTGTTCACTTATTGTTGTATATTTTGTGCGTTGTATATGTTTGTTGAATTATAGGTCAAAATTTGTAAATTATTTCACTAGAATAATCCAATAGTATTGTTGTAACACATTATGGTCTCAACATATTTAAATTAAGAAAATCTTTGATCGAATCGAAAATGAAGATTCAACTAAAAAGCAATTCAAAATTTAACTGACCACCAACAACAACCGTTTATGTGGTAAGAATCATTTACAAAATACAATCTATGGATTTTATTTGGCAGACAAAGAAAAATATATTACCATAGGCATGTTCATTAATTTGAATTTAGTGTAAATACATTGAGCATGTTGTCTGTCGTTGTCTGTGAAATAACAAGACGTATTTTTGTTAAAACAAAAATTATTTCGTGTGTGTGTGTGTGTGTGTGTGTGTGTGTGTGTGTGTTATGCATGAGTAAGTTTAACATAAATGTACCGATTTCTAACATTTCGATCGTTTGAAAATCTTTATGCAATAATCTTGTGTAAGAATATTCTATTTTGGAACAATTTGTGTAGAAAAAGGGGGCAAAATTGAAGCAAAATAAAATACCCAACAGAGCATTGGTATGTATATATTGGTATAGCAATGGCAATACAAAATCCATTTGCCGCATCACCATGGAAAAAGAGCTTTGCATATACAAGTACATATTACAATGCATTTGTTGCTTACTTGATACAGCATTTATTATTGTAAACAGTGATGTTTAGCTATTCTGCATCGTATAAATATTACGATTTGACTAACTCACGTATATCTAATTTGCAGCCAGCTGATCTTGGGACCGTGTTCACTTGAGCCAATCTGTTCAATGTCTGTCATCGGTCGGGCGAAAAATGTCTGAAAATTGCACAAATTTTTACTCTTTCATTATTTTCGTTTTTCGTTGTTCGTTTTCCATTTCTTTTACCAACTACCATTTTTGTAGCTTCATTCAATAAAGAGTATGTCATAAATTGTGATGAAATTTTACTTTGAAAATCGGCTGAAATGAAGGAATTGAGAAATGTTTTATATATATTATATCAAATGTACACCTGATTGAGAGAAGCTTGCATGAATTGTACAGTATGGTAAAACGCGGTACATAAACCATGAATTGCACTTTTCAAACTGATTTGTCTGCATGTATTTGAAAGAATATGGCCAAGAAAATATTCAAGCTAAAGCAGAACAGAACAGAACCGAAGAGTTGAACACAACAGAGCATGCATAAACACTCGTTGTATTGTATAATTTATTTGGATTGTTGTTTTTTTTTTTCTTTTTTTTTTTCTTTTTTTTTTGCTTCTCTTTTGGTTTTACCGATAATGTTAGCTGTTGCTGTTAATGCAAAGTTCGTTGTGTCAAGCCAATACTTCAATATTGCATTGGCATACGATAAATCCAAACAGACAAAAGCTTCTTCGATCGCTTTTTCACACTCTCTGGCTAAAATCCAGCTAGCAAAGAACCAAAAAGGAAATGGAAAACCCAGCCGAAAATATCTACGACAATAGTAATGGCAGCTGCAAAATCCTGTTAGACAGCAATGCAACAACAAAATCCAACACACATTGCCAAAGAAATGAAGAGCAGTGGAAGATAAAGAGAAAATACGGAAGAGAAAGAGATAAACAGAGAATGGAATGGAATGGAAGAGAAAAGAGAAACTAAAGGAACGACGAGAGAAAAGAACAGAGAATTGCAAAACAAAACAAAAAAAAAAAAAAAAAAAAAAAATAAATAAAAGAAATAAAGAGAAACGATGAGATCTCGACTATATTCGAAAATTTGGTTTTGTGTTACATGCATACGCACGCTGAAAACTACATATGCTGTACGATTCGAGCACAAAATACGTCTAAATAGAATAGAATTTTGTCGTTGCATTTGTTTATCATGCACCTTCATCCATTTGGACTCGCTTATTTTGCACAACAGCATTTTAAGGGTCTTTGTGTGTCTCTTTCACACTTTCAGCCACTTCGGTCGCCATCTTCGTTTTCATTGTAGCATCGTGGTCGTCGACGTCGTCCTCGTCGTCATCGTCATTGGTATCGTTGTCGTTGTCGTTGTCGTCATCGTCTGCTTTTCGATTTTGTCTTGCTGAATATGCACAGTGCATTGTGTGACCCTACAAATTCCCGAAGAAATTTCGCCATGAGAATGCAATGCTGTGTGCACTGTGTATATGTTGAACATTTTCGTCGTTATTGATGTTGCTTTGTTGTTTTTGCGATTTCCAATTGTTGTCATTGTTGTTGTTGTTGTTGTTGTTATTCTTGTTGATCATACGGAATGGAAAATCAAATGCAGACACAACTATCAAGGCGTTTTACAATTAATACAAAATTTATATGAACCCAAGTTTTCGTCAATAAATTTTAAATGGAACATTTAATTTAATAGAAGCAATAGTGAATAACATGCAATTTACATTAGACAAACAGCTTACCAAACGAGAAATAGTGCGATGCGGCAATATTTGGTAGCAACGGGAAACGAATATATATATATAAACGAGATGGCAATTGGTAAAAACAGTAGAATTAAGAAAGCACAAGAATTGAAAATACAATGCTTAAACACAACACAATAAAAGACATCTCATAATACACACAAACACACTCACACAGAGAGAAAGAGAGGGAGAGAGAGAGAGAGAGAGAGAGAGAGAGAGAGAGAGAGAGGGGGAGAGAGATAGAGAGAGAGAGAGAGAGAGAGAGTGAGAGAGAGAATGAGAGAGAGAGATACAGCGACATACACACACACACAAACATTCATTGAAGCGTAAGCTCAACTGCAGAATGTGGACAAGCAAATCGGAAAAATATGTTTTACAGTAAATTGATTCAATTTGATGATAACATTAAATCGTTCACACCGAAATGCACTTGGGCCTATCGAATAAATTGAGCTCAAAAATGCACACACACACACACACACAAACACGCTCAACCACCCCCTCGAATCATTTAAACACATACATACACACAGATTTCTATGTATTCCGAACGAATTGATCGATTAAGTAATCGGTTCAGTTATTCATAAATTGAATTTCAAAACTATTGGCAATGGTCATAAATTGGTCAACTCTCTCTCTCTCTCTCTCCCTCTCTCTCTTTCTCTCTCTCTCTGTCTCTGTCTCTGTCTCTTTCTCTCCCTCGTCCATTATTCTATTCTTTCTTTCACATTCATGTTTCTTGTTAACCACGGAATTCTGCTGGTGAAATCCATCTCGTAAAACCATTCCATTGCAAACAACATGTGCGGAACATTGACCACATGAACATGCATTTCTACGACAGTTCTAGTGACACAATCTATCCACATTAAATAGAATGATATGTATTATATGCGCACACACACATACTCATCCACATCCACATCCACATCGACATACACATGCACACATTCAAATTGTGGACTAGAAATTGCAATTTTGTATTCAACATTGAAGATTTAGCAAAATGGATGCAACTTTTAGATGGAATTTGTGTGTTTAAAATTATAAGTTTAAGTTTTTACTAATTCATGCAATATGGATCATGTTTTCTACATTGGAATTTATTCAATATATTCAGTATTAAGACAATTATTGACACATTCCACATGTATGCATTGCATTGTACACGATGTTAAAATTATTGACATGATCAATCCATATGAAACATGAATCTTTATTTATATTTTAATTTGACAAATGTTTTTCAAGTCACAATTGAAAAGTTGTAACGTGATAAACTTTTGCTATATTTATTTTATTTTTCATGTTTCGATCTATCTTTATCTATCTATATCTGACTCTTTACTTATGTTGTCGTTGTCATTTTTTTTTTTTTTTTTTTTTTTTTTGTTGTTGAAAAATGGATTATCACAATGACGCCGTTTCGATAAAATGCTCGCCTTTTGCATGGGTGAATTAGCAGAGAGCATTTTCAAACAAATAAACAAATGTCGGCCTGAAACATCATAATTGATATTGTTATGGCATGTGACTATTTGACATCAATTGAAATATTGATAAATGACAAATATATCTATATACATTTGAGACATCTGTACAATAGTATAAGTACTATGTAACTTTATTCACCCCATTCGCATCCGTTTCAATGGAAATGAATTCGTTTCTCTTGTGTATGTATCTCTCATTCTCCCCTCACTATGTCTCTGTCTGTGTCGATGTCTGTGCATTCCATAAAATACATTTATCTCTTCAAAGAATCAAACGAAATGAATTGGAGTGAAGAACTTTTGGGGTTTTTAATAATTATTATTCTTTTGTTTTCGGAGAGGGGATTTTTATTTTTTTTTTTTTTTTTTTTTTTTTTGTCATTGTTGTTGCCGTTTCTGTTGTTGTATTCGTTCGTGCTATTTGGCGTTTTGTTTACCGTTTTTGTCCATCATTCGTTTGCGCCTGAATATGGAGATGTACGCGCCTTAAGCGCAAGAACAAAGCGAAAATAATCACAGTCGTTTATAAAATCAGCGCCCATCGAATGTTCACAAACTGAAAATGAAACAATAGCAATAATAATTATGCCCGTCAGTCAAAAGGGCGAAGCATAAGCAAAAACCAAATGACAACAACAACTACAATACTGCAATGAATTCCAATTGAAATGGTCATTCTTTTTTCTCTCTCTCTCTCTCTCTCTCTCCTTTCCTCTTCCTCCAATTTTCCATCTAGCTCTCTCAATCCGTTCTCTTTTTTATGTTCCTTTTTCGATCTCTATCTATCTTTTGGTTCGTCTTTCGTTTTATTTCTATTGCTTGTTTTATCATTCTCGCACGTGCTCTCCATCTCACTCTCTTTTAACTTTTTTCATCTTGTCTCTTCTCACTTTGCACTCTTCCTGTATTGAGTGGATTTTTTTGTCGTAGCACTCATTTACGCTTTGTGTTTTTGTTTGCCGTCGTCATCGTCGTTGTTGTTTTTATTATTTTTTTTTTTTATTTTACATTTTGCTTCTTGCTTTTTATTACTTGCGACAATATTCATCCAATTGAATGTATTTGACATTTATCTGTGGATTTTGATATGCGCACAACCGTACGCCAAATACATGCAAATGCCGAAAAATGTCCGATGAAATAGGCCATCACAACAACCGCTACTGTTGTAAATCCATTAATTATTATGATAGACATATTTGGGTTCAGGATTACATCCTCTCACTCTCTCGTTCTACATCATTCTGTGACACTTTTGATCTCGCTCTCTCTCTCTTTCTCTTCGCAATCCTTCTCACTGCTGCGTCCGTTTTTCTCTTTTTGCCTCTCTGTTCCTCTTTTTTTATTTCAATACACTCCATCAGCTTGTTAGTTTGCATTTGGCCAAAATGGCCATTGTTCAACGATTTCGTTGACAAACGAATTACACAAATACTTTACATTCAAATATAATGTGAAAGAGTTCTTGACTCGACTGACACATTTAAAATGACTTGCACCCGCCGTGTCCCCCCGTTGTGTGTTTGTTTGTTTTTTTTTTTTTTTTGCAACTTTTTCTCAGTTGAGTTCTTCCTCTCTCTCTTTCTCTCTCTCTCTCTCTCTCTCTCTCTCTCTCTCTCTCTCTCCTCCTAGCTCGTTCTCTGCTATCTCAAATGTAAAACTCAAAATACTTTTACATGTTTGTATCATTTTGTTTGATTAACATTTACCTCAATGACTTTCCAGGGAATCATTAAGATACAAAGGTCCTTTCAATTTAACAAAAGCGGTTTACTTATTGTAATTACGTAGGTTCACATTGAATTCTTCACATCGAATTTTAACCCCATTCGGTTTTCTGTTTTTGGAATACTTTTTCTTCTTCTTCTTCTTCTTCTATTTCTTCTCCTTCTATTTCTTCTTTTTCTTCTTTTTCTTCTTCTACTTCTTCATTTTGGCATCGTTATTCTAACCATTGTTCGTTTTCGATCAATTTATGGAAGCAAACGAAACACATTTTCATAACATTTATGGTACATTTAGTCTTTTTCGCTTTTCTTCTCTTTCTCTTTTTTCGTCTCTTTCCCTCTCTCTCTCTCTCTCTTTTCTTTCTCTTTCTCTTTCTCTCTTTGTCTTCCATTCAAAATCTCATCATTGCGTCAGATCTTCGTCATCGAATGGAAATTGTGCTCGCTTTATATTTATAATTTGGCTTTTTCTTCGTTCATACAGAGTTTGAAAATCATCTTGAAGCAAACTCTTCAAAAATGAACTCGAGTGCAGTTCGAAAACAAGCAAAAACAAAATTCAAAGTTGGTCGAAATATTTCTTATGCCTTGCCATATGGAGAAATTAATGCAATAAACAAAAGTTATTTGTTAGTTGTTTATTTCATCATATTTTTTGTTGTTGTTGCTGTTGCTGTTGCTCGTCTTCTTGTTTTAGTTATTTCATTTTGTGCCATAGATTCAAGTGAAAATATGTTGTTGTTTTGTGGATGCGTATGTATGTTATTTTTCGATATGTTACTTGTAATATTAATTGCTATCAATTTCTCAACAGAATCCATATGAGATTGTTTACCTTTATGAAGTTTGTTGCAAAGAAATAATTTTCCATGATTACGGCACAAAGTCAAAATGGAATATTGTCACAAGAAGCTGAGAATCAGCCACCACCACTACCACCTTCTCTCCTCAGCCACCGATGATATGATCGCACGACAGCAACATCATGGCCGTAAATGCAGCTTGTGTCTCTTCTGCTTGTGCTTGAAATACGCCAATACACACTTACTGTATTACAAGTCACTGAACAAGAAAATTCGAATCTTTTTTTTTTTTTTCTTCTTTGTCTTCTTCACTTCACTTCTCTTCTCGTCTTTGCTTTTGCTTATGCTTTTTATTCGGTTAGTTTTATTGAATGTATACACATGTGCCATGTAGCCAATACAATCACATGCATCGACATTTCATTTCATTTCGTTGGTTGGTTGGTTGGTTGGTTGGTTATGCCATGAAATTGCCAGCATATTTGTTTTGTCAATTCAATCCTAGTTACACAAAAGAGAGCAAAGCCCGAAAAGTATCATTTGACTGAGTCAATAAGAACATTACCGGGCAAAGAGCAAATCGATTCGATGATGTCGATGAGAGGAAGAATAAAAGAATTTGAAAATGCAAAAAATGATGAAGAGAAACAAGCACTGAGTGAGAACGTTAGAGAAGAATGAAAAGAGTGAACGAATAACAGAGAAATAGAACGAAAGAGAAATCTTGTATTGGTGGGTGAATGTGTATCAGAACGTGAAGTGAATCAATTGAAATATGAAATTGCTTTAATATGTGATAAATCCGGAACGAATTTCAACAAATTGTTTAACATTTTATTTCCTTTCTTACGAATATTCTCTTATTCGTTCAATATTCGTCTATGTACATTGAACAGTACCTGATGGCATATTTCAAGATGATGACTCAATTGAACATATATTGGTGCAATTTAAATACACTTGTCGGCCTTTTGCTATGAATTTTATTAAATATTCAAAAGCTTTTGCTGGCAATAGCTGCAAATATTGCATTTGCATGCACATTGCACATAATACATATGCATGACAAATATTCAAAATGTAGTTTGTTTGTTCATCGAATCGATTTGATATAAAGAAGATTTTATATGATTCAATTTGCTTGTTTATTTGCAACAACATTTGCTCACAATATGAACTATTTTTTTTTTTTTTTTATTTATTGGTTAATCAAATTTTCGTTAATTATTTCAAATTTTTTGACGAATTCAGTTAGTTTCACATAAAAATTACAAATTCATGGAAAATAGATGTTTATGCATTATCATTTATTGTACAGTAAAAATAGATAAATTACAATTTATACACAATTTTCATTGGTAACTTGTATCAATTTTCTCAATCTCACCATTTTCCATTTGTTGATTTATTTCAGTCGGAATGCCATTTTCATGATTATCCTGCATGAATTGGTGCAGGCAATTTTCTGTATTTTATTTCTATTTGCGTTGATTTTGCATTTTGGTTCGGCAATTTTGTGTAATGTGCAAAATATAAAGTATCGTTGCACATTTCGATCCACTTGAAACAACGTTTCAAAAGTCAATAAACATGTGAATCGATACAATATTTGTTGCTGCAATTCAGATTGAATTCACAATTTTCTTGTTTGTTTGTTTTTTTTTCTATTTTTTCTTCTTTTTTTTTTGTATTTCGTTTTTGTTAACGTTATTACTCTGGCATTGCTCGATTATGGAGACTATTTGGTAAAACAGTGCTCTGTTTTCATGGTTCGCCTTTTTCATCCATTTGCTATGTTGTTTCACTCTTGAACTCATAAAATGTATGATAATCTACACATGAGCGCTCAGCGGGTCGTTTTAAAAGAAACACTCAGCAACTGGAGCAGGAAACAAAGAATAACAACAACAAAAACAAATAACACCGTGAATTTCCTTCACATTCAGCGAAATAAAAAAAAAAAAAACGCTGATATAGATTCTCTTTTATCACCGCATTTCTGTATGCTGCGAAAATGAATGGATTTTCTTTACATACGAAAAAAATGAAAGAGAGGAAGAGGAAGAGAGAAAGAGAGAGAGAGAAAGAGAGAGAGAAAGAGAAAGAGAGAGAGAGAGAGAGAGAGAGAGAGAAAGAGCGAGCGAGCGAGAAATAATTCGAAAGAGGTGTACACACTGAATGCAAACTGCATACTGCATTTGATGACAATTCAATATAAAAGTATGCATTGTGAAAATCGAAAATATGTGTTTGTTCGAATGTCGATCTACGATTCTCACCCAAACGCCCATTCACTTGCACTCTGACTTACTCTATCGTATATTGCACTATGTCCGCATCACATGCAAACCAAATGACTTTTTGTTACAATAAAATCTCTCTTTCTCTTTCTCTTTCTCTCTCTCTCTCTCACACACACACTCTCATTCGTTTACACTCGCATTTTTCTCTCATTCTTTCGTTCTTTCACTCTCACTTGCAACATGTCTACCTATTAACAATTGAAATAAATGGATTGGAAGGATGGCAAAAGATGAACAGAACAGAAAATAACTGAAGAAAAAAAAAAAAAAAAAAAAAGAAATTGAATGCGTTGTGGAATGAGCGAAGAATTAAAATCGAAAGAAACAGCTCTGAATTGACATTATATCGTTGATGCCGAAGAATGATGAAAATTCAATGCGCTGGAAGGTAAAATTGCACATTGATGAACTGTAATGGTACAATGTCGAAACAAACAGTTGAATCAGTTACGAAGAAAATAACGAAAATGAACATGAGAATAAAAAAAGAAAAAAAGTGCATACCCGAGATTGGAAATCAATCGAATGTTGATGAGAACGGTGAGAAAATGAGAGAAAGAGAAAAATGAAAATCAAGAATAAAAGTGTAAAAGTAGTGGAAACATCACAAAATCCAAACACCGACAATATTTGTAATCAGAAAATCGAAGACAAAATCAGCGGGCGATGCAAAGTATAAAAAGTGAAACAACTTAAACTGTATTTTGTTCACAAGACGAAAGGAGGCGAACCAAGTCAGTGAGTGAGTGAGTGAGTGAGTGAGGAGAGAGAGAGAGAGAGAGATTGAGCTTGAATCCAAAATAAGTATTATTACATTATGATGGCTTAACCTTTTCGATTGGGTGCATTTGAAACATTTGCATAAATAGTAAATGACTTTTAAGGCACGTTGCTTGCTCGTTTGCATTCGTTTGTTCGTTCTATCAATGTTGGTTGGTCGATTCCATTGGATAAAAAGCGGTGTGCCATGTGGTAAATATGCATTACACGAAAGTCCGTACAGCGTGGGGGGAGGGAGAGGGGATGGTGCTGAGGAGTGAGGGATAATTAAGTGAAATAGAAAATGATGAAAGTTAAACACAAAATTAGCAAATTAGCAGCGCCACGCGTGAAAATTGCTTCAATTTTAAAGTTAATGTATACTTTTTGCTTATTCATTCGAAAATACTGTGCCCCATGCCATCGTAATAATGCGCATCGGGTAGATAACAACGATTTGTTAGTTCATAATTTTTGGATTAGTTAATCTTAAATATTTGACATTAACCACCATTTTCGATAAGATATGAAAATCACAGCTTTATTTTTGCACATATTTACCTTATTTTCTTGGCAATTCGTTAAAATTGTTTGCGGTGAATTTCATATTTATTTAATTTTTTTTTTTTCTCACACAATTTTATTTTTCTTCGTCGTTCCATTGTCACTATATACAGCTTTTGACATTTGTTTGTTGCTTCGTTTTCGGTTTTCATTCTGTGGCTAATCAAAATGAAGAAAAAAAAAAAAATAACAAGCAAGCAGCAAACACTTTATCTCTCTTAAAGACTGTTTGAAATTATGATCATTAGACAATTTGCGTTGTTTGCATCGTCATTAAAACATATTTCATTTATACATAATTTACATGAAGTATTACGGGGACAAACTTAGTACAACTCTCATTTGGCACGATTCATTTCATTGATTCAGCATAATAAACACAATATATTCGCGCATATTGTGTGTGATGACGTTAAGGAAAATGCCGAAGAATAAACGTGAAAAAGAAATTGATGAGAATGAGATGAGAGATGGAGAGAGAGATAGAGAAAGAGCGAGAGAGAGAAAGAGAGAGAAAGAGAGAGAGAGAAAGAGAGAAAGAGAGAGAGAGAGAGAGAGAGAGAGAGAGAGAGAGCGAGAGAGAGAAAGAGAGAAAGACAAGCAACGAGCGGAGCTTATGTTTACGTTTGCACTTAACCACATGTTTATATGTAAATCGGCTCAAACGGAAATGTGAAAGTAGCTAAGAAAAACAGCACCATGAACATATTTTTACGCTTAACACTTGGAAAAATTGATGGCAAACGAGTCATCAGTGTATGCTAAATGTTTATGTCAATGATAAGACGGAAAATTGCACGTTGCCAACTCACTGATCTGTCTTTAGAAAATATAGTTGATTTTGACTATAAAAACATTCTTTCGTGCATCGCACATCTACATCGGAAAGGTCGATATGCTGAAATTTTGTTTCTTCTTTTTTTTTTTTTAGAAAATTAATTAAATATTTCATTTGAGCCGGTAATCAGTAAGCTTTTGAAGCAAACTTGTGAAAAGTGTGCTTTTTGACGGCACAACACTTCATTCGTTCATCTCTTTTTCACACACACACACACTCACACACACAGTGCTCGTGTGCTGGAAATTAGCAAAAAAGAGCTAAGATAAATAAATAAATAAATAAATCGCATAACGCGTAATCCAAATCTGCTTTGCTTTTTTCCGTTAGGTGTTGGCCACTTTTCGTGCAATCAACATGAATATTTATCCACTCAGCGCTTTTTATACGTGCTCTTTCGTTTATTTGTCTTTTTAACGACTTCTATTAGCATTTTTATGTAAAATTACCTTTTGCCATTTCTGTTGTCGTTGCCACTTTTTGTGTCGCACACGTTTTTTTCCGCTCTTTGCGTGTGTATTTTTTTTTTTTTTTTACTGTCGCTCTTTGGCTTTTTCTTTCTCTTCTTCTTCTTCTTCTTCTTCTTCTTCTTCTTCTTTTTCTTTTTCTACATTTTCTCGTCTTTTTGGCTTGCCCAGTATGCGAACACGAAACGTTGTATTTTTTGTTATCTTCTGTTTTTTTGTTTTAATTTTCGTTTGTAGCCAGTGAAAGATAGAAAGAGATAGAGAGTGAGAGAAAGCGAAGGAGAAACACAGAAAGAAATTGTGTATGCCATTTGATTTACTTTTATGAATGTGTTAAATCGCTAGTCATGATTCTTTTGGATATTGCGTCCGTTCATTTAAATTCTTTCAAGTAAAATAGAATTTTCGAGATTATCACCCCAAATGCAAGTGCCGCGCACATTTTCACATCTCTTTATATCACACTATCTTCGCACTTACCATTTTTCTACTCCAATCTGCACCACACCGGACCATTCTACAACACTTGATTCGTTTGTCTCTTTGATTTGATTCTATTTTACTGTTGTCATTGCTATTGCTATTGCTGTTATTGTATTGTGTGTGTTCTATGTGCGCGCTTTGCTGTCGTTTCCATTTTCATAGCTTATACAATGTACATTGTGCATGACGTAAATTGAACAACTTTTTAATGGACAAATAAAGAAACGGTAAATAAATGAATTAACACAACAGAAAATGTACACATATCGACACACAAACTCATACTTTGGATGAATTTTTTTGTTTTTTGTTTTTTTTTTTTTTCTTTTTTCGTCTTCGTTCTCTTTTTGGCTGTTGCATAAGCTGTAGGCTAGAATTTAATGAAATTCAGTACGAACTATATTGAACGTTAAGTGTGAAACAATACAAATACACTTAAAATTCGAAATCACCACTGTATAATGTCCAATGTATGGATTGAATGATTAAAATGCGCGAAGAATTTGAACGAGCAACAAAATGAAAACATGCAATCGTGTAAATTTAGACGAAGAAGAAAATGAAAAGAAAAAAAAAAAAGAAAATAAACCATTGTATACGCGCATGGGAAATCAGGAAAATAAAAACAACTGCAAATTCGCACGAACAACTAACAAAACATTGACGATGGGAAAATGGCGAACAAGAATTTAAACAGAGAGAGAAAGAGAGAGAGAAAGAGAGAAAGAGAGAGGGAAAGAGAGAGAGAAAGAGAAAGAGAGACAGAAAGAGAGAGCGAGAGAGAGAAACAACAAATGCACAAGGAACCGAAATGAATGCGCAACGAAAAATTGCTTGTTGCAAAATGTATTGATGCAGAAAATGCCATACAAAAAAGAATGACATTCAAACAAGGCTAGACTATAAAGTGAATATGTTTTTTTTCTTTTCATTTTTTGCTGATCAGTTCACACGCGTAACTAGACCATTGCCGGTGGTGTGTGTGTGTGTATCTGCACCGGCAGAACGAAACCGGATAAAAAGATATGCATAGTGGGACAGAGATGAGAAGGAATATAGAATGAGAGAAAAGAGAGAGAAAAAACAGAGAGAAAGAGATAGAGAAAGATAGAGAGAGAGAGAGAGAGAGAGAAAAATGGCAACGACATATAAACCGCGTGCTTGATGAAGCAATGTTATTATGCAAAATGTGCAGATTTTGCATGATTGAAGTTTAGAGTAACACGCCAACCGTCATCAGTACTGATCGCTGCATCAGCTTGTAACGACATCAGATTTTGTTCCATTCAAACAGAGCATTTTTATTGTGTTTTATTTTTGTTGGCAGCGCACCATTCGATGTGCTTACCTCGCAAATGATCCTGTTGATGTTACCGCTGTGCAACAGTAGTATTTCGTGATTCGGCTTCAATATTTTTTCACTCATTCCCATTCTCTCTCTCTCACTCTTTCTCCTTTCCATTTTCACTCTTTTTCCTTTACATTTATTCAACCGTTTTTGCATGCCGATGATAACAAGTTCAAGAAATCTTCTTTACGGCTAAAGATATGGATTGCATGTGAAAGAAATACAACCAAGAAGAGCAAGAGAAAAAGGAGAAGAAACGAAGAAAAAAACCCCCCGAAAGTATAAAAATTCAGCGAGAAATATGGATTTTCTCTGTAAATTGCGATGAATGTTAGCGACATAGTCGACGAAATTCCGTTTGTAGGTAGCACATTCCCACGTACTGGAGGTGGCCTTTCTCTCATTCTCCGGCCATATAATCCGTTGCTAGTGGTTGCATCGTTCAAATCGTGTAACATTTTGTCTCCATTTTGCCTGGCATAAGCAAAACTCATGATAAAACGAAAGAAAATACGGGAATATACGCAAGAAATAAAGAAAAGGGGCTAGAGATGGAAGAACAGTAATGCAAAAAAAAAAAAAGAGAAAAATAATGCCGTGAAATTCAATTCAAATTTACATTTACTTACTAACAGTAAACAGTGCTTTGCAGCACTTTCCACGGTCGGTGAGACATAAATACGACACTGGGGCCAGATAAAGCGATTGATTTCTGCAACGTGCGATGGATTCATCTACCTGTTTGTTGTGCCACACACCGCATTCGCGCATTACATTGTCATCATCATCGTCGTCGTCGTCGTTGTCGTCGTTGTCGTCGCCATCGTCGTCATCATTCGACTTTTTTACATCATTTTTGTCGACACAGTGATGATCACGGAATTCACATTCACATCATCGAATCGTCTAGAAAAATGGCAATAACACATTCTCATCGATGACAATGCCAACGACTCTGAATTCCGTTTAGAATGATTCTGAAAAGTATTTATTTAATTTGTGCAATGATATAGAACGGAATATGTGGAAGGAGAATGAGGAGAAAAAAAAAATTTAACAAGAGAAAGCAAAAAAAAAAAAGAAAAAATAAAAATAAATGGAAGAGAAAGAACGAGTAGAATGAGAAGGAGAAAAAAAAAAAGAAATGAAAAAGAAGAGAAGAAAACAAGAATCAGTTCGATTAGTTTGCAATATTAAACGAGCGAGAAAAATTGAGAAGAAACAAATTGCACACATAGTACATAAAACGGAAGGAAAATATTGTAGAATGCGTTGAGCGTGAGCGCACATCATACACAAAGGGAGCAGAAAAACTTGCACCACTTTTTTTTACAACTACCTTTCTTTTCGTTTTTGTTTTTGTTGCTGTTGTTGTTGTTGTTCATCGAACGAATCAAACGAGAAAGTAAAAATCAAATCGATGGAACAACTAACAAGGCTTATTTATTAGAAAAATGCCAAAGGAACATGGAATAACTAAGATGCAGAAGAGAATGAAGAAAAAACAACGTAAGCTAAAATGAGATGAAAAACATGCAAAATTGTAGAATGAATGAGATAGAGAAAGAGAATGAGAATGTGAATGAAAGGGAATTTGAGAGAGAGAGAGAGAGAGAGAGAGAGAGAACGTTGTTGTTGGATTTCTTCCGGTCTAAATTGCTACAATTCCTGAAAATGACATATTATGTTTCATCATACTTGTTATGAGTTTCAACGAGTGAACCAGAGATCATACACATTGTTCATGGTTTATCGTTGACTTTGTGGCCATATCATTTGTACGATGGCATTTTCATATATATGATGCTTGATATATATGGTATAGAGAGTATTATATTGTGGATTCATAACTTCCAACGAACGGATAACAAATAACAAGAAAAGTATAAAAGAAATCACGATGTGAATTGCTATAATTTAGATGTTGCTTGAATTTCATATCGAAATATTTTACTTGTACCAAAAATATAAATCATTGATCAATTATCGTTTAATCATTGTTCAATGTTCGTGCTTTTCTTTATCAATTTAATTTTGTTCGAAAAGCTTTCGAGAACACATACACACATCTAGACGGAGAGGGAGAGAGAGAGAGAGAGGGAGAGAGAGAGAGAGAAAGAGATGTAGGTAGAGAAAGAGGTAGAAAAAGAGGTATAGAGATTGTGAGTATGGGAAAGTGTGAAGGAAAGAGTAAAAGGGAGAGTGTAAAAGCGAGAATTTGGAAAGGGGAAAACGAAACGTGTGCAATAGAAATAGAGATATCCGAAAAGCCCAAAGCCATTACGAGCAAACTTATCATTGGTAACTTTTTGCAAAGAAGCGGAAAATACTTTTATGAAGTCAATATTTTTCCAATTTGTAGAGTGTTTCGTAAACCTGTCCTCCATTTGAAATGAATTGAAGAACGAGTTACCGAATAAACGATTGAACGAATGTGAAAAAGTTGATCTATTTCATCTGCCATGAATTATATTGGCAATATTTGTAATAAAGGTATAAATTGCATCGCGCGCGAGTTGTATAAATGAGAGAATTTATTTGCTCGCCAAATTTTATGTGTGTGTGAGAGAGAGAGAGAGAAATAGAGAGAGAGAGAGAAATAGAGAGAGAAAGAGAGAAATAGAGAGAGAGAGAGAGAGAGAGAGAGATGAGCATGTTTGCTGATGCCACTGTGCGCATTGCGCGCGTTTACCTCCACAACAATAGCATATGATTGTTAAGCAATTTAATGCGGTGAATTTAATTTTCATTTTTTTCTGTTTCTCTCTCTCCCTCTCTCTGTCTTTGTCTCTGTCTCTATCTCTGTCTCTTCTCTTCTCTGTCTCTTCTCTTTACATTTTCGGTTGTTGTCAGAAGTTGGTGCAATTGTTTGCTAGTTTTGTACATTATTAAGATTTTTTCATATATTTCGTTTATTAATGATGATATGTTTTGTGTTTTGGTTTGTGTAAAATAGCCAGAACCATGATGCAATTGTTATGCAATAAATTATAAGCCATTTTCATGGTGTTTATGTTTGTGTTTTTGCAATGCCTATTACATGTTTTTAATGGGCATTTAGTTTTAGTGCTTTTTCACTTTTTTTACCAAAAATTGCGTAGCATACATACACGCACATACGCTTCTAATTTCATAAATATAAGTTTTTTGTGTGTGTGTGTGTGTGGTTTATATCGACGTAGGTGTGTGCATGTATCTGTTTTTTTATTTGTTTGTTTGTGCATGAAATTTGCTTGTGTCTCGGCCAATTCACCATTATATACAAATTGAAAACGCTTATCATTGTCAGTGGCATTTCAGAGTAAATTTAATGAAATATAAATATTAAATGAATTCAATTATACACGGTGAACATATATGAGTGTATCACATACCAATGTGCGTGTTAATGTATTTGCATTTGTTATTAATATATATATAGATATCTGTTGGCATTGGAAACAATTCAATACGAAAAAAACAACAAGAGCGAACAAAAGAGTGGAAAAGTGAACTAATGAACGATAAAAAAAAATAATACACAACCAAGCAAACAACGAAAAAATTACACCAACCAAATTCTGCGCCAGCATTCGCATTTAATTTGCATTACGATAGTCAATTTTTTTTTGCGCCCAATTACATTATTTCTAATTAACTTAGACTGAATAAGCATGTTAAAACTTGCTGAAAATATATATCGACATATACAATTAGTACGTAGAAATAATGTTTTTACATTTTATGATTCATTTCGTTTAATTGCTCAATTATTTGCTAAGATTCACCATATGGAATTGAAAAGAGATAAAAGAGAATGGAAAGGAAAGAGAAGGAAGAGAGAGAGAGAGAGAGAGGGTGAGAGAGAGAGAGCGAAAGCGAAAAGAGAAAAGAGAGAAAGAAAGAGAATGGAATTCATGTATTTTTCAAAAATAAAACAAGTTTTAACTCATTTTTCAAGCAATAACAAATGAAATAATAGCATTTTCAAAATGGGAATTACAGGGATTTTCTATAGAAAAAACCACAACACAAACTCGAGACAATTTCCATCATTTTATCGTATTCTTTTTAAAAGCTTTTCCATAATAAATAATGCTCTTGGACAAAATGTGTAAAATTTATGTGATTTTGGGCAGACGAGAAAAGGGAAAAAGGGTAAGAGAGAATGAGATGATTTTCGGTAGAAAAAAAAATGTTCTTTCCTTTCAACTGCATTATTTCAACTGTCATGATATAGACGGGAGAAAGAGAATGAAATCACAGCAAATATGATATTCTGTTAAACTGACGCTCTGTCATATACACAGAAAAGGAAGGGGAGAGAGAGAGAGAAGAGAGAGGGAGAAGGAGAGGGAGAGAGAGAAGAGAAGAGAGAGAGGGAGAGAAGAGAGAGAGAGAGTGTGAGCAGGAGAGAGAGGGAGAAGAGAGATAGAGAGAAGAGAGAAAGGGAGAGAAGAGAGGGAGAGAGTGTGAGCAGGAGAGAGAGGGAGAAGAGAGAGAAAGAGAGGGAGGAAACAAGAACGTAATTTTGTCTTTTGTTTTTCGAAAGAAAATGGTTTTATAAGCTCTTCGAAATGATGTGAATGAATGTGAGTAGCGACAATTCTATTTAACAAGTGGAAATTTTGCTCATCTTATTTGGTTTTTTTTTTTCATGCATCAGAAATGCTTGCAAGACCCTCAGCACTATCTGCAATTGAAAGGAAAATGGAGGCGAAAAAGGCGGGAGAAAAGAATGAGAAGATTACGAGTCAATACAAGGTTTGTCTTAAAATGCAGAATTTCCATTCAACAGTGTTTGAATTGAAAAAAATTTTGCGAAAATTTTTAACAGCAATGAAGTAGTGGAGAGAGAGCGAGAGAGAGAGAGAGAGAGAGAGAGAGAGAGAGAGAGAGAGAGAGAGAGAGAGAGAGAGAGAGAGAGAGAGAGAGAGAGAGAGCGAGAGAGAGGGAGAGAGAGAGAGAGAGCGAGAGAGAGAGAGAGAAACAATTGTGTGAGTGCAAGAGAAGAAATGAGATTGAGATAGTGAACAAGAGAGCGAAACAGAAAGAAAAGAGTCACATTGGTCGCTTGTCAACAGCAACTGCTAACCAGCTAAATTCCAAAAACACTTTTTCAGCAGACAAAGCATCTGGCTCATTTCAAAACTGATTACACAAATACACGAATGCATTGTGAGTGGTTGTCTGTCAGTTTGTTAGTTGCATTCGGTCGTCTAATTTGATTTTTGTCAAGTCAGAAAAATCAAATGGATATTTCCAAGCATTGCGCAAACAAACGAAACAAAAAAACAGAAAAAAAACAAAAACAAAACGCAGAAAAGAAAAATTACATGAGCGCAAAACCAAATAAAGACAAGCATGGGGAAAAAAACAGCGCATGCATTTAGTTGGCATTAGAAGGGAAAATGGTGATCGTTAAAGGTGATAATATGGATTTCATTTAAAAAAAAAAAAAACATGAAAAAATATCGTACTACATTTGGTGTCAATGCACATTACACAACCAAATACTCTTATTGATTGCAGAGCAGCTAGCTAGAAGCGAATAGTATCAAAACATATATTTTCAAGACTTTCTTGGTCTTTTGAATGTCTGCAAAGGGATATAATGCATGTGAAAACTGTAGAGAGAGAGAGAGAGAGAGAGAAAAAAAAAAGAAATATCAAAGACACAAAGACACATACTGTATTCTAACTGCAAAACCAATATATACTTCTAATGATTGCATCACAAGAAATGTGAAACGAGAACAATAATAATAAAGAACGCATAGCGAAATCGAGAAATGTAGCCGGCAGCTGAATGAACTCACATTATGCCGGATGAATGTGTGGCCAGAGCTTCCATGCAAAGTATAATATAGATAGAGACAACGTTGTGTTTCATCTCAAAACCATAGCTGCACTTTGATTTTCTCGCTTCGAGCACAATGATTCTATCACTTGACTTGATTCTTTTTTTTTTTCTTTCATCTTTTCCAGTTTTCACCTCATTTCACTCTCATGCATTACGCCGCAATTTTTAGTTGTGGTTTTCAGCTCGAATGTGCACAATGTCCAAAAACTGATAATATTTGTCGCAAAAATCTCATATTTCCTGATAGACATTGAGATATGAAATGCGGAAGGTGCAAGATATTGTCATTTTTTGGTGAGATATTTCTCTCTTTCACTTATTGTCTCTGTCACATCTCTATACAACAATCACAATTGTAGTTAGAATGTCCTTCGGTTGTATGCATTGTACATGATTCTCAGTGGATATTTTTTTTTTCTCTTTTGAAATTACGTACATTGTCATGTGATAAAGATTACGAGTTACACATATTTATATATATTTTATGCATATAATATTTTGCATATTTTGATACAATTTCCCCACTTTTTTGGTAATGGTTTTCAATTAAATGGTGAACGCTTTTACAATCATCGAAAATGTATTGGCATAAAAACCACTTATTTTGTTGCTCTATCACAATGAGGTGTGTATTGATTTTCTTGTCGTCGTCGTCGTCGTCTCTGTTTAATGCTAGTGTCGTTACTACATAAACTAAGTGTGTGAATTGATTAAGAAGCGACAAATGAGCGCACTTTATGAGTCTATATGTATGTAAGTTTGCATGTGTAAAATGGTAAAAAGCAGAGCAAAATTATTGATTTTTCATTTCAAAAAACCACAATTCATGCTCCATTAAAGAGAAAGAGCAACTCAATGATGATGCTTTCGAAATGATTTGCTAATATAAAATGTTCAATATACACATCGTAGTCGATCTAAATGAAACTATAATATATATAAATATTGTCAAAGATAGAAAAAAAAAGAGAAAAAAAGCGACACATATTCGACGTATTAGATCATAATGTCTATCAGGGCAAAGATTTATACCGTTTTGACTTAGTGTGTGCGCTCTTTCTCTCTCTCTCGCTCTCTCTCTCTCTCTTTCTCTCTTTACCTTTCTCTTTCTCTCCTCTCTTTCTCTCCCTCTCTCTCTCACACACACACACACACAAACACACATTCTGTCTGTCTGTCTGTCTGTCTCTCTCTTTCACCTCGTTAACATTCTTTCTCATTTGGCCATAATCTAAATCAGTATTTTCTAAATCATGTTGTACAGGCTCAGCGTCAGCATTATCATCCTGTTTTTCGTTGTTTTTGTTGCTATCGCTGTAGTCAAAGTCTCTCGTTGTGCACAATTGTAGACATCATAGGTAAGCTTTTTATCGTTTTGCACATTTAACTTACTGGTTGTTATCATCATTTTAATTCACTGCTTGCTAATATTTCTCGTTTCCAAACACAAATACAAAATACAAAATCACATACACGAGCATCGCAAAAACAACGAATCAGCATCGGCAACCGGTTACAAATATTATGTGTGATAATCATATATTCAATGCATATACAGATCAAGTAGAATAGGCTTTAGCAACAGCCTTTTTCTTTCTTTAAAAAATATCCCAAATATATTGCTTTTTCTATTTTCCACCATATTTGTGACGATTTTTTTTGTCTTTTGCTTATGTCTAAATACTTGTTATTGTTGTTGTTCATTTCATGGCCCTGCATACACGCACAGACAAGCAGCCCTTACACACATTTCATTCTCATCATTTGCTTCATTTCTCTCCTCCTCTCTTGATCTTTCCCTTTCTCTTTCACTCTCTCTATCTCTCTCTCTCTCTCTCTCTCTCTCTCTCTCTCTCTCTCTCTCTCTCTCTCTTTATTATTCCCTCTTGCCCTTTCTTTCTTTCTCTATCACTTCGTCTCACCCTATTTTTCTCAATCTCACCGTCAGTTTCGCGTATTCACCCACATTCGAGCATCAATAACAATGGCTTATCTTTACGCTGAATCATATTAAATAATAATAATAAGCGGGTAAACCGGAGAAGAAAAATCACAAAATCATGTGACAAAATACACAAAGCGAAAAGTAGATTAAAATAAATGGTTGCAATGGGAAATACATTTGAACATTTTGTTCATTTGGCTTTCGCCTCATCGAAACCAATTCACAACCGAAAGTGTGTTAGACAGACAAATGTTAATTTAATGGGGCGGCTCGGCATTGTGCAGTCAATGTGTCATTGCATTAGCAACATCATACAAATGAGCATTTATAATAGCTGAAAATTTTATTTAAAGAAACAAAAAAAAAAAAAAAAAAAAATATTTTATTTTAACCAACCACCGAAAAATATAAATATTAATTCACTGACGCACCATTTAAAATGCCACGTCCAATTTAATTTGTATCATTGACCATTTGCAATCTTTATACGAATCAACCCTAATCCATTGGCTAATGACGATGAGATAAAATGAGAAATTTTGACGCGTACAAAATTAGAGAATGTAAAATAATCAGTGGAAAATGGTGTGTGTGTGTGTGTGTGAGAGAGAGAGAGAGAGAGAGAGAGAGGGAAATGAATGAATGAATGTTAAAACGACATAACATTCGACACTATTTCAAGCTAATGCGTTGTTACTTCTTTATGCTTTTTATTCAATCATTTTGGTTCAAACTACTTGCATTCTTTTCCTTCCTCTCTCTCTCTCTCTCTCTCTCTCTCTTCTATCTTTTTCTCTCTAGCTTTCTTCTATTCTCTATCTCTTACTGCACGTTTTTGCAATGAAATGCAATAAATCCGACTAACGAAATAACGGCAAAGATATCATGTTACCATTAATTAAAAACTGAAATCAGACGCGCACGAAATCCCATATAGACAATGATGCGAGAGCTTCGATGCAGGTATTTTGAATGTAAGCAAATACAAATAAGCAAAGCATCGGAAGAGGAAGAGAGAGAGAGAGAGAGAGAGAGAGAGAGAGAGAGGCAAGAGAGAGAGAGAAAGAGAGAGAGAGAAAGTGGGCAAGCGAGCGAATAAGTAAGAGATGGTACAATTGTCAATGTGTAAACGTTAACGGATGTTTTGTCATGCTGGTTGGGAGATGTTTGTATCTTATCTTTGAATATTCGCCAACATACAACGCGTTGAGTTATAATTACATTAATGATATACGTGCATTGTGCATGTTTGTGATACATACAAACATTTGTCGATCGTTTGCTTTGGTAAATACACTCACGCTCACATTCAATGCTTTCCACATACACAAACAAATCTATATATTTTTCACATTGAATATTCGATTGAATGCGCCTTTCTATATATGGATATTGCTTAGCACATTTGCATCGGCATGCAGTGAACTAATCATAATGATTCAATGATATAAAGAGATGTGAATGCAAGTGAATGCAAGTGAATTCCAGTTCATCACCATCAATGTCATTCATGCCATTTATTTGAAAACCAAAAAAACGGAAAACCAACTCAGTATTGCGAATATTGTGTCACTTGTTATGTGGCTACATTTCAATCATTTATTCTAATAAAATTGCATACACACCTTTCAATCATTACGCAATGAAAATCAAATTGAAAGAAGCAAAAATATACAAAACAACAACAGCAGAAGATTCATCATCATCATCATCATCATACACAGCAAATGTCTGCGTTCAACACCTAAGTTTGATGTGATTACTACAGTTGCCTAAACTGTGCAGCAAACACTTTTAACAAACTGTACTTTTTGTATTTAACACATAATCTGATTGTCAGCGCCAACAGCAAATGAATTTCATGTTTTTATTCCGTTTGTTTAACGTTCATATCAAGCACTGTATGTTGGACTTAACAGTTGAAGGCGAAAGCGAAATGAATCAACATCGAATAGCCGTTGGCAACATCTATAAACAGGTACATGCCAATAGAACCGGATGAATGAATGAATGAATGAGTAAAGGATGTAAAAGAATGAAAATTTCACGTAATCTTTTTTCTCTTTTCGAAACGGAAAAATGCATAAAAATTCATAGAAATATAGGAAAACTCCCGCTTGTTCAAAATATTTCTGGGAATTGTTTTCAATTTATAGTTTTATTCTTTTGAAAATTGGAAATTCATCCACTCTGAATGATACGATCAGTCAAAACAAAATTAATAATACCAGAATTCGCTTATAAGAAATCTACTTTCTACCGAAGAGGAAATTTCACCATTTTTTTTTTACTCTTTTCTCTTCTCTCTCTTCTCTCTCTCTCTCTCTCTCTCTCTCTCTCTCTCTATCTCTCTTCTCTCTCTCTCTCTTTCTCTCTTCTCTCTTCTCTCTTCCCTCTCTCTATTCTCTTTCTGTCTCTGTTTCCCTCTTTCTCTTTCTCTCACATCGTACGTAATTTACGTATTTTTGTATCATGTTTTGCGTCAATCTAAAATAAACGCTTACTTGCTATGGACTTAAATTTAAACAGATTATGTACAAGCGCTTGGACATCATTGCATCGACTCTGTATAACCAACCTAAGTATACTGTGTGACCAATGGAAGGCGGCTCCTTTCCGCACGTATACACAAAATCAACAGAAGCGCAAAAAGCACACTGGTCTACATTTTAGCCTCTAAAACACATCGATGCAAAAAAAGAAAATTACAAAAAAAAAGGAAAAAAAAATGAAGAAATAGCAAAAGAAAAAAAAAAAATATTACAAATACACAAGCGTCATTCCAGCTTCACGAAACGATGAAAACACTCCCTCGTTCGCTCATCGACTCATTTTTTTTTAGTTCACTTTTATTTTGAAACTCGTTAAGAGAAATGCACAATACAAGCAATTCAAAATCACACTGTAGAGAATACGATAGACATAAAACTCCGAACAAAGAAAAATGCAGAAAAAAGGCACGAAAAAAAGAAACGAAAAGAAAAAAATGAACGGAAAAAAGAGTGAGAAATAGATAGAGAGAAATATCAGTAACTAGGAAATTCAGATGAGGTCACCGAGAGACAACACACAGCAAATCACTGAACTATGGCTTTAAATTATCGGATTCATGCACGCATCAGAATAAGCGCAGAAGAGCTCTGAGATAGGGAAATAAATGACAAAATAGAATATCGGATGGTAGGAGGAGAGAAAGAGAGAGAGAGAGAGAGAGAGAGAGAAATGAAAAAAAATACCATGTTTGAAGCCAGGAACAACGATCACACAGAATATATTTGCAAGCATGGTTTGAATGAAAGCGAACAAATGACGGGAGAGTTCGAATGAGAATAAAATGAAAAACATGAAATTGAAAGAAAAAATACGACTGCAAACAAATGCGAGTAATTACATAAGTTTTGGGTTACATAATTAGATTTTATAATCTGTAACAGCGAAGGTATAAATACTCATAATGTTACAATAATTTTTATAACTCTGGTACTACTGCCTATAAGACAAGTTGGCATGAGTATCTCTGTCATTTCGATGTTGAACATCGTTGAACTGCAACAAAAAAAAAAAAAAGAAAATTTTTGTTTTCTCTTCTTTCTAAACAAAATAAAGCATACAATGTCTCTTGTGTGATTCACACCACAGTTAATGGCATTAATGGTGCTTAGTTGATTACCATTTTCATAAGATTTATGCCAAAAATCATTTCGTACGAAGTTGATATCCATTGCGTAAAAAAAAAAAATCTTTTCAACTCTTTTACGATGACCACATGCAGGCAATCAGCTAGCTACAAAAACGCCAACAAGAGTTTTTACACATTACAATTTTTTTTCCCTCGCAAAACGGCTTATACTGGAGTTCAACAAGATTTTGCTCCCTAACTGTGAACGCACAGTGCAGCAATTTCCACAGGTCAAATGGTAAAAAGAGACTATAAAAATGAAACAAAAATTAAAGGATTTCTATTGCTACGAAAGATGAAAAAAAAAAAAAAAATCACAGAGAGATAAAAGGGAAAAGGAGAATGAGTGGGGATACAGACAGACAGAGAGAGAGAGAGAGAGAGAGAGAGAGAGAGAGAGAGAGAGAGAGAGAGAGAGAGAGAGAGAGAAAAAAAGAGAGAGAAAAAGAGTGAGAAATGGAAATAACAGCGGCAACAATGTTTGCTATAATTAAATTACAGTACTGTTTTGCTTTGATCAGAGAGCTTGGTGCGCGCTCATGGCCAACACTAAACACGTTAATTCCACGTAATTAGATTTCCGAAAAGGTGGAGCAGAATGAAAAAAAAAAAAAAAAAAAAAAAAATTAGAGAAAAAAGTGCACACAAATCGTCGATCATCAAGCAATGCATATATGCACAGAATGTAGACATTTACGTGCAAAAATAAAACTCACATTTCAAACCGAATGCTGTTGAATGGAATATGACCCTTGAAACGAGCTTCAAAAATTCAATGAAATGCCCGTGTTGTCGTTGATTTCAATCTGTTTCTCGGTCTCTCATCCCTTCTTTTTTCATTTATGTTTCGGCTCTCTATCACTCTGCGATTTTGTTGTTGTTGTTGTTGTTGTTGCAAATACTCTCATTCAATTAGTGTGCGTGGTTTTTTTTTCTCTCTCTCTCTCTCTCTCTCTCTCTGTATATGCCTCCGTTACCGAGCAGTTGGTAGTCCCACTAATTACATGTCAAAGTTGTTTGGTGCGCGTGTAATAGCCAACAAATAGGAAAGTCTTTTAATATTCAACAAGCATTGATTTAATTGATTAACAACCGTTCGAGAATCATACGTTTGAATGTTTTCCGAAGAAAAGTTTGTTTTTTTTCTCTATCTCTCTCTCTCTCTCTCTTCTTCATCATATCTGTTGAGCTGTTCTGTCGTGCGACGCGCTCAATTCATTTGTACGATGATTGTGACGTGAGCTCAACACACCGTCACACAATCCAAATGAAGTTGTTAACCTCCTTCTGGCCGCTTTCATCGGCAACGTCAATTTCAATGACATTTTTCTTTTTTTTTTTTTTTTTGCTTCGCACACATTTCAATTAATTAATTAATTAATTAATGCTGTTTCTGTTAAGTTTTTTTTTTCTCTTCTTTTGTAGATTTTTCCTATCTTTGCCTGCATGAGATGATATAAATTAAATCCTTATCATTTGTATTCCACAATTGTCTCGAATTATGGAAAATTTTTAGAAAACAATCTGTTCTAACGAAAATAATATAATTTAGTAAATTTTACAAAATTTATTTCAAACATTTTCTTTTACAATTATTTTGAAAACCCAAGACATAGCTTGATTGAAAGAAAGAAAATTCAACATATGTGCAAAATGTTTTGTATTCATCTCAAGTTTTCAATTTTTTGTTCGAATGGTCTGCATTTTTTCCTTTCATATTTTGAATTTTAGCAAGAAATATTTTCAATAAATTCACATAATTAATAAAGTAATTGTGTGTCCGTATTTGTTTGTGTATTGTATGTTATCACACATATTCATAGCACAACGAAAGCCGAATTATGTCAAATCAATTACACGGTTGATTTTCTAGAACTCTCAATCTCTTGAGACTTATTTCCATCGAAATATGCGAACAAACTGATGAAAATTTCATCATAAAATTATACCATTCATATCATGTGTTATCGTTCATAATGGGCAACGTTGTAAATGTTAAGATATTTTTGCTATCATTTTTGAGAAAAGCCAGGACCAACATAAATCCAGTAGAAGACAATGGTAAGTTTTGAATATTAATAACATAATTTAAAATTGAAACTGGGCTAAAGGGAGAACTCATTTTGCATTTTCATAATAATATATCAATTCATTAAGTCACATGAATTCAGTCAGTCTCTCAAAACCCTATTTCTCTGCAACTCTCTCCACCCTTTTCTCTCTCTCCCCTAGTCTCTCTCTCCCCCAGTCTCTCTCTTTCTCCCCTAGTCTCTCTCTCTCTTTTCTCTCTCTCTCTCCTTTTACCGCTTTTTCATTCTCTTAACCATTTCGCCATTTGATCTCAAAAGAAAACCATTCATTTCAACACATTTCACGCATAACAAATTGCGTACACACAAATAATATTTCGGTGAACTGCTGCACAGAAACATGTAAAATAGGAACCACCCAATGAACCACCCTATGAACCACCCTCATGGAATTCCATATGGAATTCCATATTTCTACAGAATTCTGTGTAGGAATGAAACTTTACTTTTTAACTTCACCCAAATCTGTATGACAGTAATACAACATTTCTTTCACAATGCCATATTGTATAAAGTCTATCTTGTTACCGGAATATCCTGTAGAAAACAAATTATCTACATTCATCACACTGTAAGCGTCTATTCTACAGGTTTCTGCGTAGTGGTTCACCCAAATATTATTTGTTATTTCATAGATTTTCAATTAACTAAAACGTTCACAATTATTTTCAGTTGGACATTTTAACAACCAATTTTTTTTTTCTCTGTTAGAATTATTCCCTATGTATTTTCATCAATTAACACATTGCACAATAGCAAAAATTGCAAAATATGCAGCCACACAAATAGCAGCTATGTTCACAAATATGCGACCAAAAACCAAAGCCAAATATGAACATTTCAACATTTCAGAATATTTTATCAAAATAATCGCCATAATTATCATAATCGTATTGATACATGCACGCTTTTTCATTTCTATTTGATAAAAACACGCAATTTCAAACAGATTTAGGCATGCACACAAATGGATTGGAAACAAAGGTGTAAATCATAGAAGTGCACGCTCGCACGGGGGGGGGGGGGGGTGTGGTCAAGATAATTTGAAGAGCAAAAAAAAATGGTGAGGAAGGGGGTTAAATTTGATTGAAAATTCAAGGGGGGTCCTCCGGGTTTCTTCCTACCCACCACTTCTGTGCACCACTATGGTGCAAATATATATCATGCATAAATGTTTGCGATTGTAAAGATAAATATTGTTGAAAAATTTTTTCTCTTTTCCATTTTATCCTCTTCATTCTCTCTCTTTCTCTTCTTTTTTTCCTTGTTTCTACTCTCAGAGATTTTTTGTTTATCATATATGGGTTGGATGTGATCAATAGTTAGCCATAGTTTTTGTTAATTTTTCGACTGTATATTCGACATCATTTTATGCGTTGAACCGATGATTTCATACATTGTAAACATACATTTATTCAACCCCTTCAATTTTACAAGTGAACAAGGTCCTATTTGCAAAATATCTGCTTCCACTCTCGCTCTCTCTCTCTCTCTCTCTCTCTCTCTCTCTCTCTCTCTCTCTCTTTTCATCACACTCACTATGACTCTCCTTTTTTCTCTCTTTCTCTTTCTCTTTCTCTCTCTTTCTCTCTCACTCTCTCACTCTCTCTATCGCTAGTTGTTTGACAACAAGTATTTAATGGATGAAATATGAAAAAGCATGAAATATTTAAAATATTTCCGAATCGGCATGAAAAAATGTCTAAAATGTTTTTTTTTTTCCAAATCGTAAACTATATTTTATTTGCAACAAAAAATATTCATATTTATTTGTTGATATTTATTTGGGATTCAAACAAAAAATGATAACAAATGAAAGGCCATTAGCAACTCAACATCATGAATATACAAATTCTATAAATTTAATTGCTGCTGTTGCAAAATATTCCTGTTTTGCTTAATGTGAAACATTGTTTCAAAACATTAAGTAAGTTAATCGTGTTTTGTTTGTTCATTTGTTTGTTTGTTCGGCGCCTAGGGGTTGAACTAGATTCAACTTCATTGTTCAGTTTTTGGCATTTGATTCAGAATGCTAATTCCTCGGACTGTTTTTGTAATTGGTTCCCTACCCCGACCCCTTAAATTTTCTTTTCAGTAGGGGTAGACTTTTAGGGCATGAAATTACCTTACAAAGAGTGTATTGGAAACATGGTGACCACCAATTTTTTGGGGACTTCTTATTTTTATTTTTTAGGGACTTCTCATTTGCGTACTCCAGCGCAAAAAATGGTATAGCTTGGAATTCCAATGGTCACTTTGGACATATAAATTAGGTTATTCAATTGGCCTAAATTGATTTGAGAGTGGCTTGTAAATACCTTTCAAATGGTATGTAAATGGGTTCAACATTCTGAAAAGTCTTAGCTTCAAATATACCTTTTACTAAATGTATAAAAATCTATAAAAGTACTGAGAAACCATTCATTTCATCAACTAAATGCCAATTTCACTCTTGCATAGATATTCGTTTCAGGGAATAACGTTTCACATCAAGCCTTACGGCCCAGCCTGACTGGCAGTGTATTCTAAACCTCATTTTTTTTTTTTTTTTTGAAATCGTGTAATTTTCACCCAAAGTCCACTTTTTCAATCCGTTCAAGCGACAAAATGCGAAGTTTCATGAACATGATTTTTATTTTGTATAAGTGTTTCCGTTTCTTCTCTCTCTCTCTCTCTCTCTCTCCTCTCCCTCTTTCCATCAACCATAATGACAAAAAAATCAAAATATCGTAAAGTTTTATCGAAATATATTTTGATACAATTAATACATGCATCGTTTTGCAACGATGATTGGCCGTCGCAAGCAAAAAGAAAAGGTAAACATACATAAATTGTTGAATTCCCATTTGGTTATATGATGATCCAAATGTGTTTGATTACAACGTGTATCGTCATAGCAACATTTCAATTATGGCATATTTGTGATTAAATTTTCGAAACTTCTCAAATGTTAAGGTAAAGTATAGTCTAAATGCTAACGAGAAAAAAAAATACACACATACATAATACTTTCAAGAATTTCCTTTGAAATGTGATGATCCGCTTTGAATTTTATGTTAAAAAAAAAAAATGATATTGAGATGTTGACGGAACCTTTTTAAATTATTGAAATTAATTTATTTTGATTAACTTTTTGACGAATATGTCCAAAATCAAAGGGAAATAAAAAAGTTTGGGTAAAAAGGTCATTTTTATTGGTGAATATTTTCTTTTTTATGTTCATTGATAATGTAGTTGTAACTTGCAGATGCATTCATCTCTCTTACAATATTCATTTCTAATGAAAAACAAAATGAGCGATTTCCAAAAATATAGTTTATAACAGCCTAAGCTCAATCTAGATTGAGCAGCTGCTTTGTCCAATTGTTTAACTATTATTACATTCTCATTTTTAGGTAATTTACTGTTCGTACTAATTCTCATCCTAATTCGAATTCTTTTACCACATAATAATCATTTCTCAGCTATTTTAAGGAATAATCGTTGAAAATGCATGCTTCTTCGACTAAAAGAATGAAAAAAAAAAAAAAAAAATTAGACAAAATGGCCATTGGCTCGCACAAATACATCTCACCCTTTGAAATCATAAAATTAATTTATTTCGGTTGAACAAAGGTATAATGAAATTTAAAACAACAGCAACATTGAAACAGGAATGAATCATGAAAATCCAGATTGCAAATATTCAAGAATATTATTTATTGAATTTTTTCGTGCTCCAGTTAAAGACTGCATTCATTTAATTTGGCTCGCGCAAAACCCGTTTCCATTAAGCAATTTCTGAAAAATTAGAGAGAATGAAATTGTAAAAAAGCGAAAGAGGGAAAGAACGCGAAACAGATAGACAGAGAGATTGGAGTAGAGGAAGAGGGAGAGGGAGAGGAAGAGGGAGAGGAAGAGGGAGAGGAAGAGGGAGAGGGAGAGGAAGAGGGAGAGGTAGAGGTAGAGGAAGAAGAAGAGGGAGAGGAAGAGGCAGAGAATGGGAAAGAAAGTTAGAGAGTGAGTTGGGGTTGGAGAAGGAGAGAAAGAGCGAAAGTAAGAGTAATTGGGAAAAAGAATAAATTAGAGCGAATGAGAGAAAGAGAGATAGAGAAGAATCTCGATGTCAGAAAAAAAAAGAGTTTATAAGAGAAAATGCGATAAGACCATTCTTCATTTGAAATCCTTTACAAAATTGAAGAGAATGTGAATAAAGCCAAATTGGTGGAAATTCTTTTTCGGATAAAAATTGATTAAAACACTAAATTCTGAATAAGAAAAAAAAAACTTGATGTTTCGAGTAAAAGCGATTGTATATTGTTCTATTTAGAGAATTAGAAATTTCATTCATTTTCTAGTTATTACATGATAGATCAAATATGTTCCATGATATTGGAATATGTTTAATGCTGACGTTGTTTTCGATGGTTTTTGCCTCGTTTGATATGTGCCCGAAATTCGATTTGTTCCAAATTTTTACCGCGACCACGAAGTATTTTTCAAGGATGTGTATTTTACCGTTGATTCGCGTATTCGCCAAAATTCAGTTTTGTCCTATTTTTTATTTTTTTTTTTCTTGTTTGTTCGTTCGTTCGTTCATTTATTTGTTCGTAAGTGGATCGCATCGAATGTTGAATGTAATGCGGAGGTTATATAATGCGTTTTCGCAATTTTGAAACTCGTTGATTTACCAAATGGTTGGTGCACGTCGCTATTGCTATTGTTGGTTGTGCTACATTTTTGTTCACTATCAACGTTGTATGTCTTACCTATTAAATTTCCAATAAATTACAACATTTTCTGATGTTATTTTCCACGCTAAATTAACTTTGCCATGTATAATCCCATGGTGGTCGTAAAATAGATATATAAAGACCCTCAGTTAGAATTAAATCGCTGCAAAAGAGTTACTTTTCTGCTGCTGCTTCTACTACTACTTCTTCTTTGGTGTTATTTTTTCTCTCTATCACTCTCTACCCCCCCCCCCCCCCTCTCTGACTCTCTCTTCTTTCGCTCATATTGCTGTGTGTCTGTTTTCGATATTTATATGTGCTGGTGTAATTTTTGTTTCGTTGGCGATTTAAATATGTTTGAATTGCAGACAGTATGCTCGCACCGGGCTCTCGTTCACCAGAGAGATCTATGCCAAAGTGCGTGGTGGTGAATGCAAACCAAAAACCAGGTTAAATAACATTTCTCTCTATTTCAGAGCATGTATATGTGTTACATTTTTTTTTTTTATGTTGTTGTCGTTGTTGTTGTTGGTGTTTGCTTAATGTTTCTTTTTTTTTTTTTTTCATTCGAAATAACCTGCAGTTGTTGTCTTTCAACTAACTATTTCAAAGCTTAACGATGTTTCAATGTCCCAGAATGAATGCTTTTGTTGCTACTCATTTCCACCAATTCGATTTTGTTTCATTTGCTTCGTCTTGTTTTGGTGTGTTTGTTTGGTTGCGTTTTTTTTTCTCTTGCTCTCTATCTCTCTCTCTCTTCCTCTCTATTTCTCTTTCTCGATACCATTTTTTTTTTCTCATTTTTCTTCACTTTTTCTCCCCATTTATTTGGTCTTGGCTTCATGTTCACTTGCAAATGGACGGCGAGATTGTTATCATAGGTTGCGGTTGTTTCATTTCATTTTCGGCATTGATAGTGGTCTGTTCATCCATACTGCAATCGAAAATTTATTGCGTGAACATAGAATGTGTGGAGCTCAAGGCATATCCAAACATATACACATATTCAATGTGAAGAAGAGAGCAAAAAAAAAAAAAAGAAAAAAATCACTGAACATAAACCACATTGCCACAGTGTTGAAAGTGCGACTTTCAAAAATATTTCTCTCAATCTCTATATTTCTATATATTCGTCTGTTTTGTTCGGACAAAATTCTTTTTATTTCTCGAAACCACTTTAATTTGGTATTTTATATGAACGAATATTTGTTATTTCCAATAAAGCTTTGCGCTTTTAAGCGATTCACTTGCAATAAAAGACTGGCATCGTTTCGTGTGGAGAACGAAAAAAAAAAAATAACACAATAACAACAACAACAAAGCGATGCGAGAAAAATACCAAATGGGAAATATACCGTGAGTCTCATTGATCATTCACCAAAATATAAGAAGAACATTTTTCGGCCAAAATGGATACGAACAAAAAAACCAACAACAACAGCAGCAGTAGCAGATATACGACGGGAGAAATACTTCAGTTATGCGTGTATTTTTATTTGCATTTTTTCCATTTGTATTTTTATTATGAACGTTTTCCCTGGACGGGTGTTAAAATGCGGCCACATCTCGCCGCTCTTATAAATCATAATCCAAACAATCAGAAATACAAAACACGGTGTCGCAAAAGGTACTATGCACACACTCACCAGCCGGCAACCAAGACTAAATTTTGCTGTTGTTGTTGTTTTTTTTTTTTTTCATTTTCATCTTCTTCTTTCTGTCTCTTTTACTTTTGCTCAATCTTTCGCACTCACTTTTATTCTTGTGCCTTTGCTTTCGTTCCTTCGCTCTCGTTCCTTTGCTTTCATTCCTTCGTCGGAGAAAATTTCATTAATCGGGGCTGCTGTATGTAAACATTGCAAATGGCGAGGGATTGGGAAAAATGTAGTACTTTTTTACCATTTGTCGATGGTTTGAATTATTTATTCCGCAATGTTTAAATCAGCAATCAAGCAATTCCAAGCTAAATGAATTTATTTACAGAAAAATTTACATTAAAATCTTGTTTGGTATTTGCTTGTAAAATTTGGTGATTGCAATGGCCATCAGTGGAATGGGTGAAAAGGAAAAGGTTTTTGTTGCTGCTACTCTAGCTGTTGTCCTCGTCGTCGTCGTTCTTGCTGTTGTTGTTGTTGGTAATTTTTCTTTTTTTTTTTTTTTTTTGGTTCGCATTCATAAATTGCTTTGGTGCCGGATTTTCTTGCCTTTTTTGTGTATGTGTATTTATATATGTTTACTTTAACTGCTTCAGTTACACCAAAAAAATGCACGCTTCATGGGAAACCGTCGATGGAAGATAACTGCTGTTTGCAATTGTAACGTTAAAAGACGATAAAAATATTGTATACATTTCCATTATCGCGTTGCTTGCTTTCAGCCAAAAAGGTTAGCGCGACTTTTAATTTACCACAGCCGTTAAGCGCCCATTCGGACCAAATAATTTCCTTTATTTGTGCAAATAAATGCGATTACACACAAAACAAACACACTCACACACTCACACACACACTCACACACACACAAGAACACTTTCATACATATATATGTAGGAAGAAAGAAAGAGCGAGGCAGATATTAAGCGCGTGGTTTGAATTCAAAATTGCAACTGGTTTAATTGAGAAACAGAAAATGGTACGTATCACCAATTCAGTCTCAAACTGAGAAAATGGGCGAAAGAGAGAGTGAGAGAGAGAGAGAGAGAGAGAGAGAGAGAGAGGAGGGAGAGAGAGAGAAAGCAATAGAGATAGAGAGAAAACCATGCCGGTTAAAAATGCGAACGATCTTGCGGGGTGTTTGTATTGCGGTTGTGTCGCTATGTTGAATGTAACACATTTTTTGACCATAACTTTTTCCTGATGCTTTGAAATTTTCGGATTTTTTTTCCCTCACTCGCTACTCTTAGTCGCTACATAATTTTTTTTCCCTTCTTTCAAACAATTTTATGATATTTGTTGACACGTTTTTATTGCGCATAATAAATAAATGGAGACGTGAAAAAATATTGCAAACCAACAAAGTGAGAGAAAGAGAGAGAAAGAGAGGAACAGAGAAACAGAGAAATAGAGAAACAGAGAAATAGAGAAAGAGAGAGAGAGAGAGAGAGAGAGAGAGAGAGAGAGAGAAAGAGAAAGAGAAAGATTGAGTGAGAGTGAGAATGAGAGTGACTTTGACAAAGAGATAGACAGAGACAGAGACAGAGACAGAAAGAAATAGAAAATGGAAAGAAAGTGGAATGAGAATAAAGTATGATGTCATGGCTATGTATTCATTAGACCACATTACGATGTATGTATGGTCTTCATTTAGTGAGCGCAGCAGGTGTTGTATTACTTTCAAAAAATTTTATGCAAGAACCGTGTCGCTATCGTTCATTGCAAATGTGATTAAGTTTTTACATTGACGAAGTCTTTTATTTGTTTTGGATATTCGCCAGACTTTAACTTAAAGACCGTGAAAAAGAAAACGAGTGGGAGAAAGCCTCAGAAAGGGAGAGAGAAAGCCTCAGAGAGAGAGAGAGAGGGGGGGGAGAACGAGGTAGAACGAGGGAGAACGTGGGAGCGAGAGAGAGAGAGAGCGAGAGAGAGAGAGAGAGCGAGAGAGAGAGAGAGCGAGAGAGAGAGAGAGGCGAGAGAGAGAAAGAGAGCGAGAGAGAGGAAGCGAGAGAAACAAATAGAGAATGAAAGAAAATAACAATTAACTTAAACAATGGCCAATAATCAGGTTTTCAGTTTTCAATTTAAAGGCGATCGTTTCATTGGTGCGCGTCTCATTCAATTAAAATATTTAAACGGCATTGCGAGTTACAAATTTAATCAAGAGCCAGTCAACTTAGCAGCATGCAAAATGTATGGAAAAGTTAAAGTAAAATTTAAATACACCGATAGAGTGTGGGAATAAGAGAGAATGAATGGAAGAAAGAATGAAAGAAAGCTACAACAATAACAACCAGAACAACAACAAAGAAAACAAAAAATCACTAATGACACTCTTGCACTTGAAGTTTGGTACTTTTACGCCATGCAAAATCGTGAATGTTGACTTGACTTGGCGCTTGTTACGTTGGACGCACATTTATTTTACATATAACTGACCCGGAATAAATATAATTTAATTTTTCGTCATAGTTGAACATGAAACTTTATGAACTATCCGAACGTCCATCTGGCTTTTCTACCACTTTATGCAAAGCATTAACTAAAAACCAAGCGCAAATATACCGCATTTCCAGCGATACGAGCATTTCTTCGTTATTGTGCTCCATTTTTACTCGATGTTTATATTTAGATTCACTTCCAACTCTTTCACATGCTTGTGCTCTTTCTCCTCCCATTCGTGTCGTTCTGTATCTTTTTCGAATTTTTACTCATAACTTTCATAACTTCATAATGTGTGATGTGTTGTGTTTTGATTTCATTGTATATGCGCGTAATGTTGTTCGCCAAGCTCTTTGCGAGTCAAGAGAGTAGAAGCAATGATGTAAATGCAAACGTTGCAAATGGTAATTGCTCTTTGTTGTTGAGGCCTTTTGTTTGGGTATCACGGCATTTTGTTCCATTTTTCCACAAAACACAGAACATATATATATACATGCATGCATGCATGTGTGCACGTATTATGCAGTGGTCTATTTTAGATTGTCTTGCTAGCTCACTACACTTTTCGTCGTTTAACCATATAAATACGATGTTGATTCTTTCTTTTGTTTATATCGCACATCAGAAACAATACTGGATGCATTCGTTGGCTTCTGTTGGATAGAATACAAAGGAGCATATATTTTTATACAAATTTTCTCTCTCTCCCTTTCCCTCTCTCTCTCTCCCCCTCTCTCTCTCTTCCTCTCCCTCTCTCTCTCTCTCTCTCTCTCTCTCTCCCTCTCCCTCTATCTTCTCTCTCTCTGTCTTTCCATTTCTCCATCTCCCTTGCTCTCTTCTCGTTCTAAATCTCTCGCTCTCTCGCTCTCTCTCTCTATCATTCGTTCGTTTCAAAATGAATATGATGAGAAAACCAACAATATGTTGGAGTTAACATGCAACTTGTTTAGCATCGGTACTGTCGATTTTCTGCATTCACAGTATGCTGTATGATGTTGTTCTGTATTTTTTGTTTCATCTCATCTCTTTTCTCTCTATCTCTCCTTGTTCACTCATCTTTTCTCTGTTCGTTTGCTTTCCACACAACCATATATGGTTAGTAAAAGCTCTTTTGAACTATATATTGTGTGCTCGGAAGGAACATGTAAAATACTTTTTTTTTTCTTCCTTTTTTTTATCATTCACATAAATAACTGTTAAACAACAGTAATGCTTCAAAACTCTTTGTTATGCATACAGTTAGTTGTGTTGGCAATCGTATTGAATTATATTCAACGAATATAGCGAATAACTTTACAAAAGTTTAAACATTGATCAATGCCAATCTGAAAATTGTATTCTTGCATATATAATCTCTATGTGAAATCAAAAGCAATTTTTGGTGCCTTGAAAATGCCAATAGTAGTATGCGCTCATTTTAACTCATTCTCAGAATATCAGAACTCAATGGTAGGATAAAGATAAAATTGGAATCATATTAAATTTATAATTTATAATTTCCAGTGAAAAACTATGCTTGACATTAATAATTTACTTGCTCTTAAATTGACTTTACCGGTGGGCGATAAAATGTGTTATTTTTTAATTGAAGATTTGAAGTATATTGTATGGCTCTCTATGCCGCTTCATGTCGCTCTGTGAACTAGTGTCTCAGTGTACATACAATTTTTATTCTTTAAAATTTTTATTCTTTAAAATTTCTTTTAGAAAGACTGTTGGTTGCTGTCATCAGCAATAGTTCCTCAGAGCGGAATGATTTATCGTAGGTGGCGTACTGTTGCAAATTTCAAAGAAAATTTACATTGATATAATACAATAGTAGCGCCCATTCAATTTTACCCATTCTTTACTATTCATAAATTGATTTACAAATTCAGTGACAAATTTTAATCTGCAATTAAGTGTGTGTTTTTTGAAAATTATTTTTAATGAGGGCTATTTTTTTTTTTGTTGTTGTTCATTTTTTTCGAACTGATAAGGCGATTGGAAAAAATATACACAATTTCCATCAGAACAAAAATATCTTCCGCTTAGTCAATCGGTAACGTTACGGGTAGAGAGAGAGAGAGAGAGAGAGAGAGAGAGAGAGAGAGAGAGAGGAGAGAGAGGATGGAAGAAAGTGGAAAAAAAAAACAGCGAAGCAAACATTTCCACGAATCGACTAGCTAATAAAGCATCATGATATACCCATAAAATATAAACAAATCAAATTTTACCTGCCTTTTTCCTGTTTTCAATCCCAACCAAACCTCTTTTCATATTTTACTCTTATTTCATCGGCTTTACCTTCTTCCATCTGTTTGGCACACATCTTGAAAGTTATTAAAAATTAATTAGACGCTGAAACGAAAATGAAAGAAAACACACACACACAAACAAACACAGCGCATAGCGCCAAGCTGTGAGCATCAAGCATACAGAAAATTGCAGTAAATTAGATGACGGTTTCCAGTTACCAACTATTTTGTTGCCATTTCTTCAGGCAAAAAAATTAAAAATGAAAGAACGGTGAAAAATAAAAATCATTAGTGGAAGAAGAAAAAAAAAAAAAGAAAATGTACAGCGTGCAAAATGCGACAGTCTGTCAAAGATAAAAGTGTATAAACCCTGAAACAAAAATGCATGACATTCAGTAATTAACACTGGATCATATCCCTGAGTAAAACTGCTAAAAGGAAAAGTATTAAATTAAATGTAAATATTTTTTTGAAACAAAATTTTAAAAAAGTAATGAAACAAAGTGTCCAATGTCCATTTATTATCGAATAAAAGTTTATAATTAATTTTTAAAATTAAATTGAAAAATATGATTGAGAAATACGAGGGTAAAAAAAAAAAACGAAAAACATCTCTCTATGTTGTTGAAATACAAAAATGATTTGATTGAAATCTATTTTTTATAAATGCAAATTAAATATCCAATAAAAAAAAAACAAAAATTATGAATAAATAATTTCAAAGATTCTTTTTATGTCTGATGCAATAAGGGCGGGAGAGGTAAACAATGGAGGTCATGGAACTGGAAAAAGGAAAATGATAAAAAGAGAAAAAATGAAGAACTAAAAAAATGGAATGAGAATAGTTGGAGAAAAGTGATTGTGTTTGTGATATCGATATATCGATGGATGTGAAATAATTTAGTGAGACTGCAGTGTTAAATTCAGCATTTGACTATTAATGCATTGGTATTTGACACAGAAATTGGACCCGCTTGTTTACAACACTGATTTATATATAAAGTCGATTTATATGCAAATTTCACAGAAGAAGATCTATGACACAGCGACGAAGATTCTAATCCCATTATGAGCTACTGCTATCGTTCATTCGCAAATGTGGGTGGATATGGGTGTGAGTAAATGCATATATGTATGGGATAACAAAGTGCGATGTTCATGTGGCAAACACAAATACAAAGACTGCGACAGAGAGAGAGAGAGAGAAAAAGAGAGAGAGAGAGAGAGAGAGAGAGAGAGAGAGAGAGAGAGAGAGAGAGAGAGAGAGAAGGAGAGAAGAGGAGAGAGAAAGTGAAAGAGAGAGAGAGAGAGAGAGAGGAGAGAAGAGGAGAGAGAAAGTGAAAGAGAGAGAGAGAGAGAGAGAGAGAGAGAGAGAGAGAGAGAGAGAGAGAAAGAGAGAGATTCAGCTGAAACAACAGAAAATGGACCACCAGAAAATATTTACACTATAAAGGCATAATATGAATCAGTTGTATATTTTTTTTTTTTACTGTTTATTCCTCATTTTGTTCATTAATGGGAGCAAAAGCTTCGACTTTTGAAATGACGTGTATAGGCGTACAAACAATGTACGATGTAGCAGCATATCAACGAGTGCCAATATATATTTACCATTTCAGAGCGGATAATTAAAAGTCAGTGATTCGATATTGAATGATTTGGTAACTGCATAAATTATACTCATAAATATTGTACGCATGGTAACTCTATAATGTGTGGTAGGTTATTTGAATTTATTTGAAGATTGACATCATCTGCATATTTGTCTCTCTATCTCTCTTATAACATTATCTGTCTTTATTTCTTGCACATTCATTCATTTCATTTCTCTCCCTCCAACTTAACGAGAACACACAAATAATGTAATATTTAGCTCTGAAAGAAGGTGTAGAAAGCTCTCATCATGAATCACATATTCTTGTAAATGTGATGAGCTTCGCAAAATTTCCATTTATTTCGATCGAGCATCGAGTTTGCCCTTCCTGCTCTGCTGATGAAGTAGCACATTCATAAAATTCTAATTCTAAGTAATGTGGCCCGGATTTTTATGTTTGTTCAATGAAATATTGTGCTTTTTTTTTCGGCTCCATAATTTCCGATACACTTTGTTATGTTCGATAGGGAATATATATTTTGTTCAATTTTTTTTTTTTTTTTCTTTTTTTTTTTGCTGATTTTGAACGAAAAAAAAGCAGGCGGCATTGATTTTGTTATTATCATATTATTGTTTACAGCATTGTTTGTCCGTGCATCTGTATCTCGGCTGAATCTTGATCATAATTTCATTTTTAACAAAACCAATCCTTTTACTTTTTATTGATATTTACGACCGTTGAATATCGACCATCGACCATTGACTATCGACCATTCAACATTTTTGTTGAGGGGTCAATTCCATTTTCCATGTTTTTTTTTTCCTTCTTCTTCTTCTTATTTTCTCTTTATTATTCTTTTCTTCCTTCTTTCTTTTTTTTTTTTAATCAATTAAGTAATGGGTAATGGCTTCTGTTGACTTAAGAAATGAAATGAGAAAGTTTATGGTATGATGCGCATTCGCTTGCTTTTTCTCCAAATATAAAACTGATTTTCTTCATCATCGATGTCGTCACCATCACCAGAGCAACCTAACACATAACAATGATCAAGAGGAAGAAAAATATTATCTTGTTCAATGAGCTCTGTGAGCTGAAAAAATTAGAGAAAAAATTAATTGAAAAAGTTTTGTGTGTGTGTGTGTCTGTGTGAGTGGAGGGGAGATGGGGGGGGGGGGTGTAGTATTCTTTGCTTCAACGCAGCATATTTCATTGGATTTAGAGTCCGGTGATATTGGCCTAATATTTTGCTATTGATAAAATTCGCTGAATGCGTGTAACTGAATGAACACTGTCGAAAATCAAATCGCATTAAATCGCTCTAGAAAATAACAAAGCTCGCTTATGTGAGCGTATGTTGATTCTATTCGAATTTTTCTTTTCGGTCTTCGTCTTCTTCTATTCTTTTTTATTATTTGGATAAAATGCAAAGCTTATGTGCGATTTGAAAATTCAAAAGAGCGCATGTTCGTTTTTTTTCTTTTCATGATTCTGTTGTTCGTTATGCCCATATTTTCAGGCTGACTGAAAAGGAAAAGAAAAAGAAAAAAAAGAGTTGGAAAAAAAAACCCGACTTGCCAATGAAGATAAAAATCAACAGAAAATGTGCAATAAAATGAATGGTGGATTCAGAATGAATGTGCCGCACCGCATTGCATCGACTGCAATAGAAATGCTTACATGTGAAGATGGATAAGCAATTGTAAGGTATGCATTGAAAATCACATAGTGATATATACAACGGCAGTAACTGTAGTAATTTGCAATCAAATCGGCCCATGTTGTAAGGTTGAACGAGTGCAGTACATCGACAACGTCGAATAATAACATTTTAACTGCTTCATCCATTCAGCATTTGTTCGTATCAAAGAAAGAAAAATGTGTCAAGAGAAATGTTAATAGACTTATCACATGATTGCGATGTGAACGAAAACGAAAAAAAAAAAAAAAATAAAAAAAACAAACAAACTGAAACGAAAGAAATAGAGAGCAACTATTGAAAAATGAAATAGCATTTAAAAGTACAATTTTGCAGAAAATCTGTTCGCTATCTTTTTTCAAACGGACATCCATATGCATGGGGATGAAAGAGAGAGAAAGTGAAAAAGAGAGATAAAGCGAGACAAAGAGAGAGAGAGAGAGAGGGGGAGAGAGAGAAAGGGGGCAAAAAAGAGCAAGCGTAAAGATGAAATTGAAAAGCGTTTATCTATTCATTGAGATTCATTAAACTCCAACATGGAAAATTAATAACCAAGTTTTCATTTTAGTGGATCGCAAATCAAATGGCGAGGAAAAAAACGCGATTTTATTTTTCGCCTCTTTCCAAATCAACTTACGCATACTTTATTGCATATCATTGCTGTATCCAATTGAAGTTTATATAACAGATTGTTTCATTTGATGCCGAAAAACTTCCGTAATTGCTACAAGAACTGAATATACTTTTGTACGACCAACATTTACATATTCATGATATGCATTTTTTATGTGTTAATTTAACACAAAATTTTTTTTTTTAGATTCATAGATGGAATGTAACAGCTATTCAAGTTGTTCTGTGCAAACAAGCCCAATTCAATAATCAAAAGAAAATCGATTTCATTTGTATTGTTTGAATTATCGCTTACTTTTTCTATCTCACTCTCAAATGGACAACGATGGAATTGTAGCTGTGCCTGTTTCGCTTTTACAAAAACTATGTATCAAGTGATGCAATTCATGGCATACATTTCGATTCGTTTATTTTATACAAAACGAGAAGCCTTTTCTTGTCATTTGTTTTAAAGTATTTGTAAGTAAATTGATGTCGATATACGTTAGTGAAACGAGTTAGTGTGTCGTTTTGCGTTCAGTATTCTCCTACCAATGTTTCAATATTTTTTTGTTTTTTTTTTTTTGTTCCTTCTTTACATTTTGATATTGAAGAACGCGTGCAATTCTCTCAAAAATTGTCGTTCATCCAGTCGTTTAGCCGTTTAGCCGATGTTGCTGTTTGTGTCTCTCTATCCACTTACTCTTTTTCTCTCTCTCTCTCTCTCTCTCTCTCTCTCTCTCTCTCTCTTTCCACCATTCTCATCTCTGTCTCATGGTTATTCATCCTTAGTCCTGCATTCAGTTTCCCTTTTCCTCATAATTGTTAGCTTAATAACGCTTTGAGCACGACTGATGTACAATTGTGCACATTGTGCATTCACACCACGTAGCAAAACCGGACCATTATTAATCGAATTCTTCACTTCTCGCATTGTTTTGTTTGTTTCTACCACTTCGGTCGTATTTTTTAATTTCCTCTTGCATTCAGAAAATGCCAAGCAAAATACAACCGATTTATTTTCGAATTGAATTCGAATACGGAGAGCGGAGAGAAAAAAAAACATTGCAGAGAGCCAGAGAAAGAGTGCTAGAAAAACCGAGAGAAAGAGAAAGAGAGAGAAGGAGAAAGAAAGAGCGAGGAAGAGCGAGGAAGAGAGAGAGGGAGAGAGAGGGAGAGAGAGGAGAGAGAGAGAGAGAGAGAGAGAGAGAGAGAGAAAGAGAAAAAGAGAGAAAGAGATGGAGAGAGAATTGTCCAGTTTCGATTCTCTTGAGAGCATTATGGTCGTGTGATGTGGGACTTATCGACACACAACGTTTACCTCTAAGCGATTTTAAAAAGAAAATACATAGTAACTCATTTTGGCATCGACTCTTCTTCCGCATGGACGCAACGAAAAATGTGCCAGTTAAATCGGTGGATTCGTTGAATTGAGTTGTTGCACGTCGAACATTTTTTTTTTCTTTTTTTTTGATCAAAACCAATTCAGATACAAATACATCGTAGAACAACAAAATAAATGAAAAAGCAAAAATGGAATAAGAGAAATAGGAATAGGAAAAGGAAGAAAAGACGCCAAGATTTATATACATTGTATTCACATGCAATTTATTCCAGAAAAGGCTTTAGTTTCATATTTTTTTTTTTTCTTATTTCTTTAACCACGCCCTGTATTAAGTATTATAAATAAATAGCAAGTAAAGATGAAGTAAGGGACATGAAGACATATAAAAAGAATAAGTACAAATTATTCCTTCAAAATTAAATGAATGAATTAGTACAATTTTCCTTTTACTCACCTTTGAATTCTTTTTCGCATAAACTCACCTTTCTATTGATGTTTTCAATCTATTCAAACATTGTAACAATCTATTGAAAACTGTAAACTCACATAAGCGTTAAAATGAAAAACCATTAGATTTCCATTTTAAAATTGTCAAATTTAAATTAATAGTTTTTTTCTGTATTTATTTAATTCGATAATTAAATTTATTCATAAATATCCTTTTGTAAATTTTTAATTATTTCCACCATAATAATAATAATAATAATAATAATAAGTAGCTTTTTATGTACATGTCTCTTTGGGTCATTTAATTCTTGTTTCAATTTTTTTTTTTTCTTTTTTTTTAATTCTTTTTTACTTCATTATTTGTTTTGTAATAACTTGAATGTGAATGACTTCATCTTCGTTTCCATCTCAATTTCTCAAAACTTTCATTTAATTATAACTCGGTGTTATTCGTTTAAAGTATCTTTCAACAGTCAATGTGTTTAATTTACTTGAAATTCTAATTTACTCTTTCGAATAATTATTCATTTTATTTATACTATGCTTAAGTGCTAGTTATGTGTTTTTTTTTTTTTATTTCTTTCTTTCTCGTATTCTCTCCTGTGTTCTCTCATTTCCTTACAACGATTCTTTGATTATTTATTTGGAAAATACTTCAATTTGTTGGCTCACTTTGTGTGCATGTGTTTGTGTATATGTGTGTTTGTGTTCTTTTGATGAGAGTCCTCAATTGGAATTAAATAAAAGTTATCTAAACTGTAGATGCTATTACACATATAGAATTGTGTATGTTTTTATTTTTGTGTGGTTTTTGTGTGTTATTTTCTATTTTGTAAATATATTTAGTTATTTATTTATATATTATATACATGTTTGAAAATGTTTTGTAATTTATCGGCTTGCATCAATTTTGCGTTGATTTTGTGAAATTGCAATTTTAAATGTATGCAAATAGTAGTGTCGATGAAAAAAAAAACATAATTGTTGTGTTGTTGATAGATTCTCTACACCAATTGACCGGGAATGAACGAGAATGGCAGTGACTGTGTGTGTGTGTGTGTGTGTATGTGTGTGCGTGTGTATTTGTTCGTATGGAAGAAACAGCAGCAATAGTTACAAGACAGAGTTCGCACTACACTTTCTCTTGATGATATTTCGTTTTGAACTTTTCCCTTTTCTACATCATCGCATTGCAGATATAATCGCTCACTTTTTCTCTATCTCCTTTTCTCTCTTCCTTTTCCTTTCTCTCTCTCTCTCTCTCTCTCTCTCTCTCTCTCTTTCTATCTCTCTCTCTCTCTCCCTCTCTCTCTTTCACACTCTTCCATTCTTTTCCACTTTTTATCTTTCACTTTCACTCTCTCTCTTTCACACTCTCGCCCACTCTTTATCTCTCTCTTTCACACTCTCGCTCAATCTTTATCTCTCTCTGTCTCTTTCTCTCTAACTTTAACTCTCTTAAGTGACTTTGACAGTTTATCACTCTGTCTGCATATCTGCATATAGATTAGGATGTACGTTGATTTTAATTTAAAAGACGAATTTTGAGTGGATAATGATTGCTCGATCTGTGCAAATTCACTACCATCAGCAAGTCTTGTGCATGCATTATATCCAATTTCAATTTCTATGCAATATTCACTAATCCGATGCATTCTGTTACTCTGTACACATTTATGTGTACAGCATAGCAATATGTAATGCACTTGCATCATTATGCATACATAAATGGCAGAGAGCAAAAGCAAAAAAAAAAAAGAAAAAAAATTAATCATATATTTTCAGGGTGTGTTTATCTCTACTTCTTCTCTCTCTCTCTCTTTCTCTCTCTCTCTCTCTCTCTCTCTCTCTCTCTCTCTCTCTTGCTCACACCCTCAATCTCTTACAGCCTACCTCTCATTCAAACGTTTACTCTATCTTTCATTTACTCATTCTCTTTTACTCTCTTGCTCAATCATTGTCGGCTTTTTCATGTTGAATTTCCATTTTTGCAATATTCACTCAAACTCTCGTTTCAATATCCCGCTTTCGGTGTCTTTTCAACAAGTTTATTGTTAGGCATTACAGTTACGTTAGTAGTTTGTATCCGTGGCTAGATGAAATGGCTTCCATTATCTACTCTGGATGAATTGAGCCACAGCTCTCTGGGCTCAGTGCTATGGGGCAACACATATTCTCATCTTAAACTTCGTTTCGTATAAATTTTCATTATACGGGAATTGATTTTCTTTCCATATCTATCTATTTTTATGCATAGAAACATATACGACATTGTGGATGTGTGTGTGTGTGTGTGTGTGTGATTGGTCTTCAATGGTTTGTTCTTTTTTTTTTCTCATTCTTGTTGCGTAGTCCGGACTATTTTGCTACTCACTCTCGTTCTCTCGCTCTTTCGTTCTAACTCATCCTTTGTTTCTCTCTTAAACACACATTCTGTATATACCTTCTTCTCCTTTCTCTCTCTCTCTCTCTCTGCTCTACACTAGTTCTCTCTCGCTCTACACTATCTCTCTCTCTCTCTCGCTCTACACTACCTCTCTCTCTTCCTCTCTTCCTCTATCACTCTCTACATACACACACATATATATATGTATATATTTTTTTTTTTTCATGCTCTTTGCCGATTGGTCCATTTTGTTTTATTCTTTCATTCGCTAAAATACCGTTTCAAAAGTTTTTGGGGAAGTTTCCGTACAAAATTTTAAGATTTATAGAAAAAGTTCTTGTGAATGTTGGACGACAAAAGAAGAAGACATGCAAACATTATGTTTGTGCGAAAAACGGGACGAGTTTCAGGATCAATAGAAAATATTCGATGTAAAATGGTGGAGCTTCACTTAGGTCTCTCTACTGTGTTCACTTGCTCCCCATTTAATACTTTATATTCTTTTTTTTTTTTTTTTTTTTACTTTTTTCTTCGGCTCCTTCTTCTCTCAGTCATTCGGGCTTCTTTGTCACATTTCCTCTGTTCGACAAAATGTCGATTGACCAAAATATACGTGAAATGGTCCTTGAATATGTTACCTCTATTCATTTTTGTTCACAGTGAACATTGCACATGAATTCCTGTTTCCATATTCACATGCATACACACACACACACACACACATACTGCAATCACTCATTCTTTTTATCTGCAAATACATTTGTCGATTGCATTACAACATCTACTAAGATGCCATTTATAATGCTATGTAATAATTCACTGTAAATTTCGTTCATGTGTATTTTGTTTTTCAAATCGATCGGTCAGCATTATTAATACAAAGGTTGCTTCGAAAAGTTTTGCCTGTTGTATGTATGTTCAATATATTTCATTTTCATCTCTTTTTCCAGTTTTATTTTGCAAAGATTCTCTTAAATTTTCTTCATTGCCCATTACATATGTATAATTATTTCATTTTGAATTAAATGTTCACCATTTTCCTTGAATTTCATTGGATTGTCGTTTTGTTTTGTTTTTTTTTTCTTTTTTTTTTGCTTTTTGCCATATTGCAAATTTTAAGTTTTAAACAGTAAAGTAACATTTGCAATATGAAAAATTCAATAGGCATCAATTAAATTGGGTTTGAGAAAATTGTTGTAGAAAATTTGTTATTTTGAACAACACACAAATCAAATGAAAATTGTATATTTCATATATCAATGCCAATTTATGTTTATAACATGTTTATTTATTTTATTTTATTATTTATGTTTATAACATGTTTTATCAAAAACGAAAAAGACCGAAAACCACAGACATACACGCACACATACAACCACTGCAGTGAAAAGGAAAATTTATGAAATTTCAATTCGAAGCAACCTATGTATAAAATGATTAAATCAAAACACCACATACCACCATGTTGAAATTAATACAAATCATGTATCGTTTTTCTCGTTCTATCGAATGAATTACCTAAAAATAATTTATAATACAAAATTACATACAATTTGTTTTGTTTGTTGTTTGATTGAATATCGTTTTGTCTTAAATTGATATTGGATTATAATCGCAAATATTTCGGGTCTTTTTGAAGTATATAAATGTTATTTTATGTATTTTAAAGAAATTTCAGTTAGTTTTGTCTCATTTCATTTCATTTTTTTTTTTTTTTTTTTTTTTTTTGTTGTTTTTGTTTTACCTTAAGTATATTAATGTAATTTTTTTTTTTTTTTTTTATCTTTTTAACTTATTAAATAAGATTATTTTTGTTGTTGTTGTCGTAGCGTTACATTTTCCATTCAATGCCATTAAATTCAATTGGAATTCCCCTCACTTGAGATGAGATTTTAAGTATTTTTGTGTGTATCTTGTTCATGTGTTTTTGTATTTTGAGTTTATCGTAAATATAAAGATATTCACTAGAGATTAAATGTTTAGTGATTGTTTCAACTCAATCATCATATTTACAAAATGACTTGCCATTGCTATACACTTTATTAAATTTTTGCTTTTTGGTTTCGATTTAATTTTTTTTTATTCCTTTTAAATATCATTTATTGCTAGCAACACGTAGAGATATATATATAAATGCGGAATACGAATACCATTTCATCAACTGAATGACATTTCAGTTGAATGAGAGATAACGCTAACAAGCATTGGCAATCCCCTGTTTTACAGTATTGATGTATCGTTTTCAATTTTTTTATTTTCCGCTTTCGATTTTATTCTTCTTCTTAGCGAAGAAAAAAAAAATAGAAAGAAACGAAGATAGAATTGGAATAGAGAGCGAGAGACGGAAAGGGATAAAAGGAGATAACATACATACACAGAAGACGTTGCCAATGGCTGGAAAAGATTTTGTGCTAATCGAAAATTGTCGACAGAGAAGAGAGAGAGAGAGAAAGAGAGAGAGAGAAAAAAAAAAATTGAAACGCTGCATAAGAAACATTCTCTAAATTGTTATTTGAATATTGAAATGCAGTCGTTGCTCATTTTTACTTCTATTACCGTCCGTTTCGTTGCACACACACACACACACACACACACACACACACACAGTGGGATAGGAAGAAAAAGCAAATTTTGCATTTAGATTTATATCAAATGAATTCCGCATGCAAGAGGGTGCTTCAGCAAATTTTTCGTTTGCTTTTCAAGTGGGCGACTTACTGAATGTGGACGAACAATATGAAAATAAATGAAGAAAAATCGAATAAAAGAGAAGAAAAATGCAAAAAAAAAAGACAAACTGCGCAAACAATTTTTGAAGATATAAAACGCTATCAATTACATAACGGCAAATGTAAGTTTCCCGTAATCGTTTGTCTCGATTTTTCGTTGTTTTCTTTTTTAGTTCACTTTATTCCCCTTTTGGTGCCTCCCAACCTCTCTCCCTTTACTTCTTTCTTTCTCTCTTTCTCTCTTTCTCTCTTTCTCTCTCTCTCTCTTTCTCTCTCTCTCTCTTTCTCTCTCTCTCTCTCTCTCCCCTTCTCTCTCACTACGTTTAATTTCACTCTTAAAAAATGTTTCTGATGCAGTTGTGATGGAAAAGAGGCAAAAAGCGACAAGAAACCAAGGAACGATTGAATGAAGCACTTTTGAATAGGTTCTTACAAGAAAATGAAACCAATTGCAATTGAAGTGCTTAAGCAAAGAACATACTACAAGAAAAAAAAAAGAATAACAGAAGAGAAAGAGTAGAGAAAAATGCGAAACATTCAATCAAATCAAATTTTTACATTCTGCTCAATTTTCTTCCTTTATTCCGTCTGTCATTTTGTGTAAGTCTTCGTCATTCTCATCCAAACCATGGCAAATCAAAATAGTCGCATTGTTCGACTCTCATCATCATCGTCGTCGTCATCGTCGTTGTCGTCGTTGTTGTCGTTGCCGTCGTTGTCGTCGTCATCATCGTGTTCATCTCTTGAACCTTTCTTTCATATGGTCCATACTTTACCTTTGGCGTTACATATTTGATTGAATAAACTTTTTTTGGTTTTTTTTTTATTCCTTCGTCTTATATCAACGATATGAAATGCTTGAAATTGTGTGTTTTCTTTGTATGTGTGCCTTGTTCCTGTTCAATTCTGTCTTATACAGATAAAAATCGTACTTTGAAGGTGCAAGTGTAACGCTTGATTCGCCTTACTTCGTTTCAATTCACAGAACACATGAATTGTTCGTAAATGTGTGAGTATGTGTGTGTGTGTGTGTGTATAGAGCTGATTTCCTTTTTTCGTTACGAAAACTAGTTTTAATTCCGTTTGCGCCGAAAAACTATTCGAGAATAGTTTGGATTTATATAATTTTTTTTTCTTCGTCGAATTCCTTCTTCACGGCTTCGTTTAATATTTTTTTTTTTTTTTTCGTTAGTACACCATATGCACAATATCGTTCAGGCCATCTTAATTTAACTAAAATAAATAGATCATACATATGTTTTTCCCTTTTTTTCTGCCATTATTGAAGAGATGTGTTTTCTTTATATTCAAATTCCATAATCTTTATAACTCGCTATAAATACTAACTATTTTGCAACTGATAAAAAAACCACAGTTGCTTAATGATCGAAATCATACCTTGTAAAATCATCTCATTCATTAGAAATCACAACAGATTTTACTTTTTTTTTTTTTTTTTTTTTTTTTGTTATTCTTCAAAACATCTTGTGTTTGTTTTTCAAATTTCTTTTTCTGTTTTTTTGAATGATTCGTATGATAACAGTGCATCGACATGCACTTGACAGTGACATACACACCGCAATAATTTAACTCTTTGAACTTACATGCTTATAATGAAGTTTTCTGCAATGACATGCTTTTTACACATCAAATTTTATGTGCTTTAAAACACATAGTTTTATTCGTTTAATCGTAATAAACGTTAAAAATTGTGTATGCTTGTCGTTATAATTTAAAGGGAATGCGTATGTTGAGCATACTACACATTCGCTTGAAGTATACACGAAGATAAAAATGATAATAATATTCATTGCACAAAAAAAAACAAAGATGGCAGCTCATGAATTTGTTTTCTTCATTTCGAACACTGCCGCACACAAAATTGCATTCATCAAAAATGTGAGAATATGGAATTACAACAGTAATGTGTATTTATTATTAAATGACGCACTTAGCTTATTTGTTTTGATGTTATTCATCGATTTTTTTTTTTTTTTTTTTTTTTTCAATTTTCTTTTTATTTCGTTAAATTGTATCTATGATTCAATAATATTTATGGTATTAATATAGAGAACAGACAGAGAACGTCGAAAAAAATGTATTTGGATTGAATGTGTTTGTGTATAATTTGTTTGTTCAAATTTTTTTTTTTATTTTCTTCTTTCTTTCATTTTTTTTATTTTTTATTTTTTTTATTTTTTTTTTTTATGTATGTGTGCGCATGGAATGTCCTTATGCCACTTGTTTCTATATACGAATGAACAATTTTAATTATCATAGGATGTGTTTATTTATATATGCTGAATTGTTTGTTATTCTTTTCTTGTTGGATTTAAAAACAGAAAAAAAACAAATGAAAACAAAAAAAAACAAATTTATTTTCATGTTCACAGAGCCGTATCACCGACTCTGTGCGTTTCCTATAGTCATACTGTACTTTCACGCTTTACCATTAAAGGTGTTTCTACGGTTACTTCATCATCAACTAACGGAGTTGGTATACAATGCCTTGTTCTGGAATTCAAATGATGCATGGCTATTTGCGATGGTGGCGGTGGTGCTGTTTGTAAACCGCTTATTTGAACTTGTGGTATTTGTCGAACACTACTAGCTATTGTTCCTCCATACGTTGACCAATGATGTGCATTTACTTGTCCAGGATGCCGTGGCAATGTACATGTTGTCATTTGATTTTGGTATGCATTTGGAACGGGACTCTGTAACAAATCGTCACAAAAGACAAATGATTGGAATGATAAAATGAATGAGAAAGAAAAAAAAAACAACACGAAAACATTTAACAAAAAAAAAGCCAAAAATGAAAGAACAAAAATGCAATAGACAGCAAGAGATAAAGACGAACACAAGGAAATGAAAATCAGCAAACAATTTTCAAAAGAATTTGATGCGATAAATTGGCTATAAACATTCTCACCGAACTGAACTGAATTTCAAAAACATTTTCCGGACCAACGAATTGATTGATATGGCTTTTTATCCAATAGCAAAAGCTAAAATATTTGCCCATACATCCATTGCATATGGAAGTGAATGTGAAGAGAGCAACAATATTCGATAAGGATTTTAACGTTTGTATCTTCATTAATTTTTTTATTTTTTTTTTATTTTTTTTTTTTTTTTTTTTGGTTTTCTCGCACTCTTTCACACTATCTCTTTTCAATAGCTGCAAACAAATATCAACTGCAAATCAATCTTTCACTCATTTGCCATTTTGTAAAATTGTATCGAATATCATCAGTTTGGGCGAAAGCATCTATTAATGAATTAAGAGCATCCGCAATTGAATAACGAGTGCCAAATCTAATCGTCTCAAAAGAAATGATCTGAATTCATTGATCGTCAATTCTCTTGACAGCAACAAACGCAAAACCCATATTCACCAAGCCTCATTTCATATACGAGAAAGTAGCAATCGAAATATCAAGTGGTTACACCCCAACAGTTATATCAATTTGTATGAGCTTATGTGAAACCAATTTGCTTCAGTTAGAAGCTATCAAATCAGGCATCGAAAATTTGGCAGCTGAGCGACAGTGCAGAAATGACATGAATACAACTGAAACCATTGGAACTATACTCAATTGCATACTTGCACACATTTGCTTCGAAATCTGATAAACTAAATGAATTTCAAAGCAGCAATGAATTCAGCTAGAAAGAGTAAGAATGATGGATAAAGAAAGAAGAAGAAGAGAGAGAAGGAGAGAAAGAGTGAAGCGAGAAACTGATTTGTGTTCGGCCAATAGCAAAAGAAACAACAACAGCAGGCAAAATTCTGGCACGCGAATCGCCACTTCCTGTATGCAGAAGCACACAAAACCCATATAGTACACGTCCATTTTGATGGCAATCTCTGCGTTCAACACAAATATTGCCATTTTATGTTATTGTTGTTGTTGTTGCTGTTGTTGCTGTTGCTGTTGCTGTTGCTGTTTTACCCATTTATTCACAATTTTGTAAAAGATTTTTCGATCGACGTATTCGCGTTCTGAATACTTCCATAAATGCATTGAATTTTGCGTTTCTAATGGTCATTTATGTTGATTTCAAAGCACCAAACACAGCATGCATCGAAATGCATTAAGTACATGCATCAAATATTTGCATTGTGTCCGATTCACATTTTTGATACACCATTAAGTGATGCATTTACATAACAGAAGATCCAACAACAATGTTTACTTATTTTACATTTCACCCACTCAACGCAATTTTCACATAAAAAAAAAAAGAAAAAAATAGTCCATATAATTCAGGATTCGCATATCATAGCCGCTCGTATTTCCTCTCGCAAACAATTTTACATAAATAGTGCTTGTGCTTGTGTGTTTCTGTGCGTGTGTTTGTGCACAATTGAAAATGTTCATTGGTTCGAATCGTATTTTCATGTTGAAATGTACCTTGGCCGACTGTGGTTGGTGCCAGCACATTAGCTTACTGAAACATGATTTCAATTACACGGACCACGAAACGTGAATCTCATTCACTGTTTTTTTTTTCTCTCGTTACTCTCTATCCCTCTCTCTCTCTCTCTCTCTCTCTCTCTCTTCTTTCTCTCTCTCACACACACACAGTAACACCCTTTCACGCTATCTTCCTTTTCCTATTCTAACAAAGAATAATAATGTTTTTGAATCTCTCTATTAACAAACTCGTTACTTCAACAGTCATTATGTATTTAAAGTGAAGAGTTTGTACAAATACAAAGGCAAGCAAATCGGTTGAACGGTTTCAAATTCATCAAATAGTTTGAAATTACATTGTACGTAATATAGTGTATGAAAACACAGAGAACGAATGAGAGAGAGAGAGAGAGAGAGAGAGAGAGAAAGAGAAAGAGAGAAAGAAAGAGGAAGAGAACAATATTTTGATCATTATAATTGGAAAATGAGGTTTTCCATGTTAGTTAAGATTCGAAAATATTTCTCATCAAAATCAATGCATACAAAAGAATGATGATATGCGTTATGCTACGGTAACAAATGGTAAACCAGAGAAATAAAATCATGTGAATAGAATAAACACATTTTCTATCATTTTGTAAAATTATTTCAAAATCATCAATGCAATGATTTCCATTGCACAATAACAATTAGCAAATTCATCAATCAGACTATCTATCTATCTTGTCGACCAATATTCACATTTCATTTCAACTTTCAATAAATTTTAATAAATTATTAGCCATCGAATTATTTGACCGCAGATGCATCAAAATGTGGACAAATAAAATGATCAACCATTAAAACAGCAACGAAATATATTGCCATCACCATTTTGGAATATTTTTGAAATATTGTTTTAGCTCGTTTCGTAAATAATGAATCTGTCAATGATTTTATACTACTATTTTCGAGTTGAATCATACAATTGTCACAATATTGAAAGTTATTTTCCATTTCCTGATCTCTGTTTCATTGCTCATTCTCTCTCTCTCTCTCTCTCTCTCTCATCCTTTCTCTCTCTCCCTCCCTCTCTCATTGATGCGAATTATAACAAAACATTCGAAATAATTGCTTTGCTTTTGTCCATGCTGTTGTTCTGATATTTCATGCATTTCCTGTGGTCGAGATCATCATCGTATTGCACATCGACACAAAAACTTTCAACACTATTTCACCCATTTAATCGCGAAAATTCCATATCAATTTTTCTCTATCTCTCCTTCTTTCTCTATCTCCCTCTCTCTCTTTCTCTCTCTCTCTCTCTCTCTCTTTCTCTCTCTTTCTTCCTTTCTCTCTCACTTTTTCTCTTTCTCTCTCTATCTCTTTCTTTCTTTCTCTTTCTCTCATTTCGCTTTAATTCTCTTTTCATTTCTCTTCATTCTCACACTGTTATTCATTCTGCCTCATCTACTGCATAGCTTATCATGTTATACTTATTTTTGGCATTCATGATGAATGCGACAAATAATAATATAATAAAGTTTGTTAGTAAACGAAAAAGCTCCAAACAAATAAATCGAATAAGTTTCCATTTTGTGCAATTGAAATGGGTAAAAATCGTTGAAGGACTTTTCTGTTGTAAATTTTATTTTTGTATTGTGCATTTTTTTTTTTCTCATCATGTTCAGCATTTGAATTTTAATTTGTTTTTCCTGGACTTAATACCAAATTACAATATTGCAGTGTCAATGTGTGGATGTAAATGAGATTTTTGCTTGAACTATCTGTCATTTGTCAAAAAAAAAAAAAAAAATACGATTTTAAGCACACTAATATGACCAAAATGAGATCAAAAATCACTATCATCTTTTAATTTATTTCAAACATATTTTTGAGTGATGCGTCAACTGCAAATCATTTGATTTTTTTTTTGAAAAATTGAATTTAATGTTTTTTACATGTTTTTCATGCAAAAAATATGCTTTCTTTGCCATTTTAGAATAAAATACTCATTTTACCACAGTAAATCACAGTTATTTCATGAATGGAAGAAAATGTACTTAATTGTGAATAGAGGAAATTCAATTGAGATACAAAAAAAAAAAAAAAAATCATTTTCGATTCAGGACAGGTTGGTCAATAGTACCTCATATCAAGTATTTTGTTGTAATGGTTTTTATTTGCGTATGACTTGTATTCAAACCATTTGAAAAACTCATCGAAAAATGTTGGTTTTTTTGGGGGTGCTTTTCGTTGATTGACACAAGCATCAAAACTGAAATTGAATAGGATATTCAAGTGAACTAAATGAATTTTGGTCAAAGTTTGAAAAGCTTTATTTACTTTTTTATTTCAGGTAAGTGAATACAGAAAAAAAAAAAAAAAAAAAAACAAAATTGAGGGGAGACTTTTATAAATATTCAAACAAAAATTCAGAAAAGCTAGCAGCTTTTCAAGTGACTTGGAAACATACGACAAAAAAAAAAAAAAATCCCCGCCATGTTCCAATGAATTGGTTCCATAGTGAAATACATTGCCAACTTACAATATGAAAACTTCAAGTTTGCGGCAAAATGAAACTCGATGAAAATGTATAGAGGGAAATGAACGAAAGAGTGATTTCTATGCAATCGAAATATGTGAAGGGAATGAGAGTGTAAAAAAAAAGGAGCTTTTACATTAAGTCAAAGATGTCTGTAACACAAATGAAAACCTCAATAACATCATCAACAATAACATAAATTTTGCAATTTAAATCACGAACATTTTGCTAAAACAATTATTTTTTGAAATGCAGACAGATTCACGGAAATTTAAACGGAAATAAAAGTTACCCCTGCTGCATGTGTTGGGATTTTGTTGTTGTTGTCATTCGACCGGCATGTTTAAGCGTTTGTTGCATCGTTGCATTGTTTGTTGTTGTACGATTTGCGGATTTGTGAGAAAGTTTTTTTTATTTTTTTTTTTTTTTTTGCCCTATTTTTGCTCATTCGTCGATCGCTTTTTTTTTTCTCTCGCTTATTCTCTCTCTTCTTTTCGCTCATTCATTTGGTCTATCTCTCATTTTCTAGCCCATTTTATTGCGTGTTGCCATCTGTTTTCTGTATGCAATTGTGTGGATGCATAATATCTCGTGCAGTTATTTTATACTATGTAAACATGCAACGTATGACAATAAACAACAACGATTAACGACAGCCAATGAAACTGCCTGCCTGCCTGCCTGCCTGCTTGCTTGCCTGCCGGCCTGCTTTGAATTATATGATATTTGTGAGTTTTGTGTTTGTCTCTTTGGCAATTGAACGGATGGTGGTGCGCGCACTTTCGTTTGCATTTGGTTTGTTGGGTTCGGGCGTGAGAAACACATGTTGTTATTGTGATAGGAGGAAATAATTTTACCTATTCAAATGGGCAAAAACGTTGATGTACCAGCCAGCGTGACACTTTAAATTCCGTTTAATGAAAATAAAACCGCAATTGCGCGTGCATCACACACACACACAGCCGTCATCGATTCTATTTGCTTTTCTACGTTACAAATAATAATCAAATCACGAATAAAGCGTTGGCGTCAAAATTCACATGTAATGCAATTTGTAAAGAGAAAAAAAAAAACCTCTGGCAGAATTCAATTATTGCTCATTTTTTTTTTTCTTCTTCATTCGTTCATTTCAATTTATAATTTTAATTCTAATTTTATTATGTACTTAAATATATGTGTCATGCACACGCAATAACATGCAACCGACGCGCAAAATGCAATTTTATTTTTCCAAATGGACAAACGACGATGATCACGATAACAAAAACAACAACTGTAACACACAAACACAACGTTGGAAAAAAAAGCCATTCTTTGATTTTATTATCAGGGAATATTGCGGCGGTTGTTGCCATTTTTCTTTAAATGAAATCAATAATTTTCACTGGCCATGACAGGCTTAGAATGAAATAGGCGCACGCTTTGCCACTCTCACCATATTTGTTTGCACAGCAAAAAGATAGAAAATATTCCATTAAATCAAAACATGACATAAATCACAACTCATCGATTTCATTTCCAATGAAATTAATAGCTTTCTCTATCTAAACAATCATGTCAAAACAACGAATGATTTAGATTAGTTTTTACTCATTACTATTTCTCTTTCTCCCTCTCTCTCTCTCTCTCTCTCTCTCTTTATCTCTCTCCCTCTCTCTCTCTCTCTTCCTCTCTCTCTCTATCTCTCTCTCTCTCTCATTCTCTCTCTTTCTCTATCTCGCTCTTTCTCTATTTTTTTCATTCCTTCTATGATTGCACTCCCCCTTTCTCCCTCTTGTCCTATCTCTCCCTTCTTTTTTCTGTGTCATGCGGTTACGTTATATTGCTTTAGGGTTGTCATTCAGTCAGAGCTGGAATTTTCACTCAGTTGGTGCGAGCACAAATACAACATCGCACTCACATCTAGTGTGCGACGCACAAAATGCTTATGTTTTTCGGGTGCACGCACACGCCGGTATGATTAATGACAAATTTGTAGATTTGCAAATAAATGTAGATTTTTTGTTTGAGTCAAAAAACATACAAGCGTGTGCGCGCACCCGAAAAACATGAGAATATTGTGCGCCGCACACTAGATGTGAGTGCGATGTTGTATTTGTGCTCGCACCAACTGAGTGAAAATTCCAGCTCTGCATTCAGTCCTCATTTGGTAATTTTATAATGCAACGCACACACTATTTTCATTGCAAACGAACTGTATACGATTGGTTGAACGATATTGTGTATCTATTATAAGCAAACGAAAAAAAAAAATTGTTTTTACACACTTGCTATCAGTGGAGAAAAAAAAAGTTCTCTTTCTCTCTTTTTCTTTGTCGATTGCATAACGTATCGGTATTCTGTTCTACATATACAATTAATTGGTATGTTTTTTCTATGTAAAAACGCTTAACAGGCGAATAATTTATGCATTTAATACTACAATTGTTTCTGCCTTTGAATAAGAATAAACATTGCCCGTTTTTACAATTGCCCAAGCACACGCACTCGAATCGCAAAGTGAATTTCAAAAATGAAAAAAGGGAAACATATCAGCATAGAGGCAAAGAGAATGATAGGATGGTAGAAAGAGAGAAAGAAAGAGAAAAAAGGGAAAAAGCGAGCGCTCGGAGCGCACAAACGATAAATAAAAATGTGGAACAGAAAAAATGATTATGTTGCAACTATATTTGAGACAGGTCATTCGGCTGGGCCACAAAGTTCATTTATAGCCATAATTTTTTTTTTTTTTCACTCTCTCCCTCGATCTCCTTCTCCCATTTTTTACCACCACTGTGCACTACTGTGTGTGAATCAACATGAAAATTTACAACTATTTGTGAGTTCATTCACTATCAACATTTATGGAATGTGCGCGGCAACCAAACAGGAATCAAGCAGAAAAAAGAAAATATCACACAACGAATTTTCATTTGAATATGTCGCCGCATTCTATTTTGCTCACTTTGTTCTTCATCATTCCAGTTGGTTTTATGTATATGTTCTTGTTTTTTTTTTTTTTTTGAACATATAACCAAACCGAGCAAAACCAACATACAAAATTTCCCTTTTAATATTGTTATCGTATTATTTTCCGGATTAAAGTTTTATCTTTGGAATGCATTTTCCCTCTTTCCATTTGTCTTTTTCTCTCAGTCGGTCGCTCTCTCTCACTCACTCACTCACTCTCTCCCACTCTTTCACTCTCTCACTCTCTCTCTCTCTTCCTCTCACTCTCTCTCTCTCTCTTCCACTCTTCCTCTCTCTCTCACTCTCTCTCTCTCTCTCTCTCTCTCTCTCTCTCTCTCTCTGTATCTGTCTTTGTCTCATACTCACTCTCAGTCGTTCGCTGTTTCTCTCGTGAATTTGAAGTTTCAATGGGGAATTGATATGCTTTACGGTTGTTTTCACACAGCACATGCATACGCATACAATTGTTTTATGTTATGCAGTCGACAAATAAAGGAAAAATTTTGTTTTGCTTATATCCGCCAGTGAATACAATGATTGCTTCTAATGGTTAGAAGAGTAAGAGGGCGAAGAGTGCATTTTAGTGTAGAGGAAAAAAAAAGACAAAAAAAAAAAAAAAAATAACAAAACAAAACAATCGCTAAAAATCTGTCAAGCAAATGTATGCCATTTGACATTTTTCAGTGAAAAAAAAAAACGGACGCTGCACGGTAGTCACATCCTGTGTGATTTGCATGCAAATACACGATGTGATTGAATGAATGGCCGAAAAAAAAAAAATAATTGTGTTTTTTTATTTTTATTTTTTACGTTTTGTCTCTGCATACACACTCAGTTGATAGTATCAACTTGATACTTTCTTTTCTATTGATTTATGGGATAAATTGTTATTTTTTCATCATATGAATATCACATAAAATGCATAACACCACTTATACCAAATAAAGTACCAATTTTGTTTATTAATCCCCAATCTATATTGAAAATTGTGAATATCTTTCGTTCGTAATAAAATTATTGAAATGTGAAATTTTAATTGAAGTAGCAAATTTAATCTTGGATTATATAATGGGAAAGATTCAAAAGATGCTTAAGAACGCACTTAGTTATGCAAACAAAATCAACACCCCCAAAAATGAAATGCGTCATGCACAAAATCATTTGATATCATCCATGATCCCACACAATTGTAATCCATCGTTTAGTTTATAGATGAATTTGAGATTGACGCTATTTAGTTGAACACAATTTTCAATTGTGCGTTCTCAATCAACAAATTAGTGAATTGCTTTGTTGAAATCATGAATGTTCTATTGAAATGAGAAGATATTAAAAGTATTTTCTCCTTTTTTTTTCTTTTTTTTCCTTTTTTTCCCTTTTTTTCCCTTTTTTTTCCCTTTTTTCCTTTTTTTTTTTTTTTTTTTTTGAAAGCGTGACAGTTTCAATCATATTTTATTCAACGTATTCACATAATAAAGCTTCACAGTATTTTATCCATAACAAAAATTTCCTTGCATCACATCCTGCTGATAAAATTTTCCACTGCATAAAGTACACAATATAAAATAGTCTTTCAAAGTGAAAATTTTCTCTTTGAAAATTGAAACGAATAAAAGAAAAAGCGTTAAGTCAAACGCATTGAATTTTTGTTGAATAAAATTCTTAGCATGATATTTCCGAGAGTCAACCTATTCTCAGCAAGAAGGTGTTGAAACAATTCCTCTTTTTATGTTGATTGGAATAACAAGTTGCAAGTTTACATAAATGTGATGTTGTTCTGAATGGGATGGAATGTTTGAGAAAGAATAGATGAAAAAAAAAAGACAGAGTTGAAAAGACAAATAAATAGAAAAAAAGTATGGGAATGCAATAGAATATATATGAGATTGAATATAAGAGTATCGAGTTGAAGGACGACCAACTAATGATGGTTCATAAAATGACAAAGAATATGCTTCACGCATCATTATATTTAACGAAGTTGGTTCCCATTTTCCATCGAACTCAAAATGATTCAAAGTAGTTTTGTATATAAATCACATTGAAAATTAGCATTAAGCCCCCCGTCGCTATGTGTGCATGTATTAGACCAAACTATGAATGTGTATGAATTTTAGCAAATATGGGTTTTTGTATGTGTATATGTGTATATGTGAATCTTATGTTGTATTCAAAGTTAAATATTTCGCTTGAGAGTATAGTTTCTCCAATTTCCTTGCTAATGGCATGGAAAAACTTTTTAATGTTGTTATAAAATTGAGTAGTCAATGATCAAATCAAGAATTTAAATTGAAACATAGAATATAAGCATGTGAAAGTAATCGTAATCGCTTACGAGTTTTCAAATTTTTTTTTTTTTTTTTCTTTTCGCTCTCTTCTTCAGTTGGTTACATTTTCTTTTTCTTTTTTTTTTTTTCATTTCATTTCATTTCATGAATATATAAATATCGGATATCAGAGCACCATTTATCATTTAATCGTCAATTTTTAATTTCATTCGACAAAGAGAAATTGCAGTTCAGTTCAGTTGTATCGAATGTTATCAAACAATCGTTTTTCTTTTTAATAAATATTAATTAGTTTTATACATACCATCGATAATGTTGAGCCCATATTTGCAGACGCTTGACTACTGTTGCCATTTCGAAGCGTACAATAGTTGACTGGCGCGTGTCCCGTATGCATTGCAACATTTGCTGATACATATGTTTGGTTTGGTGCTGCATTTACCGTACAACTAACATTGCTACTTCCACCACGTTGTGGACTATTTGTGTCAATCGTTGAAATATGTTGTCTTCGATGAATGTACTCGATCTAAATAATAATAATAATAATAACAATGAATAAATAAATTTATAAATGTGTTTGTGTTTGTATTTATTGTTTATGTTTATGTTTATGTTTGTGTTAGAAAATATTATTTACAGGCTATAAAACTAAGTGTGAAGATATTTTATTTTCATTTTATTGAACGCTTAGCTTCGAAAACTTTTACCATCCAAGTAAAAGAAAAAAAAAAAACTTTGAAATTGTTATGGCAAACGACATAATAGAAGAATTGAAGGTTAAAAGGGTGAAATAGTTTGGTAATATCTAAGGAATTTTTTACATTTTTCACTACCACACCCCCCCCCCCCTCCATTGATTGAGTGGAACGTTTAAAATTTAACAATGCGTATACACTGATTGTCTATAAATGGTGTACAATTGTAGTATCTTACGATTCAAACAAATTCAAAATTTATTCCAAGTGATGAGAGGGTATGTGTGTGTATTGGAATCTTCTGCACATCAACTCTTTTACACTTTTTTACAATAATTATTTTCTCTTTCTTTCCATTCATCCGCACTTACAATTTGCCTCTTTCTCTTTCTCTTTTTATTCTTCTCTATCACATATTCTATCTATCATTTGTTGTCATACGATCGCTCAAATTGACTGAAAAGATCCAAAACTTTTGCACAATAAACGACAAGTTGATATAGAAATGAATGTAGAAAAGCAAATACAATGCCAACATCTAATAGAACGGAATGATTCTGTTTCTCTCATAGTTTAATTAGTGCAAAACTATCCGAATAAAATGAGAGCACCTTCATTCCAGCTAAAGCTCTAATTCTCTATCTTCCTCTATCTTTCTATCTCTTTTTCTCTTTCTCTCCTTCTTTCTTTCTCTCTTTCTCTCTTTCTCTTTCTCTCTTTCTCTTTCTCTCTCTTTCTCTCCCTCTTTCTCTCTCTTTCCCTCTCTCCCTCTTTCTCTCTCTCTCTCTCTCTCTCTCTCTCTCTCTCTCTCTCTTCTCTTTCTCTCTTCTCTTTCTCTCTCTGTCTGTGTGTGCCTTTCTCTATAATTTTGTATCTGTGGTCTCAGGTATGTTCATCTTATATCAAACTTATTCGTTTTGATGGTTTTCGCACCAGAAGTGTGCTTGAGTTTTAAGTCTTTATTATGAATTTATAGCATATTTTACATGAATATATTCCAACATCTGCATTCTGATGATGCTTTGGATTTTGGTTTGGCAAATTCAAAAACCCGCTTTACTTCTAATGCCTTTGCAGATCTATTATTTATGCATGTATGCGAAAGAGAAGAGATAGTGTGTGAGAGAGAGTGAGAGAGGGAATCAAGAAGATAATAAAGAGGTTATTTTGAGCTAAATAAAATTTGACATGAGAGAATGTGAACATATTTTAGATGTGAAACGATGTTGAATGAATGATTGTTGAATCATAGCTGCGCTGCCATCCCGTTGCTATTGCTGCCGAGATGTTTGTTATTTGCGTACTATTATTATTATCATCATCATCATCATCATCATCATCATACATCATCAACATATACTCATATTTTTGCATTCAATAATTATATATATACGAGATGAGCATAAATAATCGGAATTAGTTCAATTTCGTTAGAAGATTTGACGATGTGAAAAATGCGAACCATTTTCATGGCCAAACTATTTTGATGAATTCATTAACAAATAAAATGAATGGCACTTGATTTCCGTATGAAAGAGCATTTGACAGAGGCTTTAGATAAATATGATATGATATGAATATATAATATTAAAATCGTTGATACGAGAAAATGTTGGCAACCTTGTACCCGGAATTATGATGCGGTGCGCATTGTTAAAATTTATGAAATTTCATCGATAAACGTTGTTCCAAGTATTTTAAAAGCATTTTAAATCGAAAACAGCAAAGAAAAACTTTTCAAATATTTAACAAGAGCAGAGATAGGGAGAGCAAGGAAGTGAGAAACAGAGAAAAACATTGATAAAAATGTTGTATAAATTTGGTTGAAATTATTGCATACCTGATCATCGGAGTCAACTGTATCTGGTATAATATCTGGATTCTTTTCATCACTTTCGTTACCATCAAGTTCACGACTGCCAATACTTTTATCACTTGGACCAGGCGAACCTTCACCAGTTGTTGTGCCTTGTGATAATTCCTTTCGTTTAAATCGATTTCGACGTCTTCCACCGCATGGTAATCGCAATACAACGATTATAGCTAATGCGCCAATCACAAGTGCTGCCGATAAGCCAATTACCACCGAAAGCATTGGCGTCAGTGCAATCGGTGAACGGGGTCGATCCGCTGAAGAGAAACAAAAAATAGAATAAATGTCAAAAGTAGAACAATTTATAAGAAAATATGAAGAAAATGAGAAAATACATTCGTAAAAATAGAAGAAAGAGAGAATTCAAGAAATATTTTTCTTCGTATTTTCAGCAGAAAAAAGAAAAAAAAAACAAAAAAGGAAAAAGAAAATTCTTTCGCATTCTCAATATGGTGATTAAGATGCATTTCCATGGCAATCAGTGCGTGCATAAATAGATCGCTTCAAGGAAATTCATGTTAAGCATTCATGCTTTATAAATGCTTGTTCAACACATCGAACACAAAATGTTGCATTTTATTTTAGTTAGGTTTTTTTTTTTTTTTTTTTTTTTTTGTGAAGAAACAGAATTTTCGGGATTTTTTTTTTTTCTTTTGTTGTACAAAGAATGAGTGGAAAAAACGATGAAGAAAATGTAAAAGAGAAAAGAAAAACGTGAGTTGAGCATACAATTTACAATGAAACATGTAGAAAACCGGCAAAATATGAATAATTTATTTGCTATTTGTATCATAGCTGGCATCTTTTTTGACAGCGTGCGCGCGTTACATTTCTGAGAAACAGAAAACAGAAATGTCGACGGAAAAACGAAATGAAACGAATGTGCATGTTAGAAAAGAGTGGCAGAAGTGGAACGAATAAGAAAAATATCAAGACAGCGACAACGAGTGGACGTTATAGGGAATAAAGCGCCATCGTTCTCTTTTTTTTTTTGTTTTTTCTTTTTTTTTCTTTTTTTTTTCATTCCAACATTCTTTCAGTCTGTCTTTCTATATTCAATTGCGAATGTGCAAAGCATGAAAATTAAAGGATTTGCTTGCTATTTGAAACATTCTTTGTTTCGGCGAAATGTGCCATTTTGTCATGCACGAAAATGGCAAAGTGAAAAAAAAAAACAAATAAATTTTTGAAGTAAAAAGTGAAAAAAAAAAAATCCATATGAAAGAAAACTCTGAACAATTGTGCATTTTGGATTCTCCGAATATATCCGGAGAATGGAAAAAGTTTTCTTAATCTCAATTTCTGTTGAAACAGATAGAAATGTGGGCATAGAAAAACACAGGTTTCTTCTCACCTGGTCCGACAATGAGCTGCTTTTCTAGGGGTCGTTGCATGGCTGCTGGTAAAACAGCCGGATCTGAACGTCCTTTTGAATTGAATGCGTAAATGGAAATGATGTATACGCCGCCCGGAAGAAGATGGTTGACAGCAAACCTTGCTACGGGTGAAGTGTAATTCGCTTTTATGTCCTATGAGAGACGAAAGAAAGAAAGAAAGAAAGACAAAAAAAGAATAAAAACGAATGGAAGAAAGAAAAAAACAAGAATGAAAAATATGAAAATTGTTTTATTACTTATGATGAATGCAGACAGCACAGTGCACGACACCGCAAAATGAATCTCAAGCGTGCAATTTTCTTGTGTCATTTTTGTTTCTGCACATCATAAACATTTATTTAAGATTTTTTTTTTTTCCTTTTTGCCTCTTCCGTTCAAATTATCCACGTTTCATAATTTGTTTTGTTGGTGTGTTGCCGATTTTCAATTGAAATTAACGACAACATTTTCAATATACAGTGAATGAATTGATTATTACCTGTGTGCTCATGTCACGCACTTCCACCATAAATGATTGTGTTAGACCACCGTTGAAGCCTTCCAAGCATCGAATACCAAGCGATGTCGTTGAAATATTCGTTATTGTACAATTATGCACTTGATCGGGACGACCTGAAATTCAACAATTCATTTCACAATAATTTGCATAATATTTGATAAACCAATTTAAAATGAACGACTTTTGCTCATTTCAACCAAATCTCCCTATTCATGAAATTGAAACATCGAGACAATTAACATGGCATTTTATGCAATGAAAATATCAAATATTCAAAATAATGATCGAAGACAAGAACACTATCTATTTAGTAATTTCGAATAAACTCATTTCATTCGCTTCCTCTTACTCCATTCTCCTGACAATTTGTATTTCAATTTACACGGACAATTCGACCGAAACGAATTTACAATTTTCACTTTCAACATAGACAAGTTTCGAACATGAAGCCTGCACATTCTGAAATGTGAAATGGTGATTCCATTTAATTACTTACACATCATTTTTTACTCACTCTCTCTCTCTCCCTCTCTTTCACTCTCTTTCTCTCTTTCACTCTCTTTCTCTCTTTCACTCTCTTTCTCTCTTTCACTCTCTCTCTCTCTCTCTCTCTCTCTCTCTCTCTCTCTCTCTCTCTCTCTCTCTCTCTCTCTCTCTCTCTCTCTCTCTCTCTCTCTCTCTCCCTCTCTTTCACTCTCTTTCTCTCTCCCTCTCTCTCTCTTTCTCTCTCTCTCTCTCATTCACACACCACATTTGCTTCTCAGTTTTGTTAAAATTTTCGCATCGCATCTAATTCGAAACATGCCCAGTACATTTCATATATGATGATGACTATAAAAGTCTGGGGCCAGTTTTGTAGATGCATTACATCGTTTCCACCACAAAATGGTTTGCAATGCAATAACAATAAAAAGAATGTGCTTCACATATACACAAAAACATGAAGTGTATATAGTTCCTGACAATAGTGTGATCAAGTGTACAGTATAGTACAGCACAGCAGTCGACACTACATGCAGATACATAAAAGCCACGTTGCAGTTGATTGAACAAGAAGAAAAAGAATTAACAACAAGTAAACAAGTTTTTTTCCCTTTGTATTTCGTTTTCGTGATGTTTCTTTTTTTTTTTTTTCTTCTCTCGCTTTTCGTTCTTTCCTGTTTGCCACTTCTTTTTGTTCCTTTTGCTTTCGAGAATTCAATAATCAATTTAGGGACATAGAAAGAGCGAGAGAGAGAGAGAGAGAGAGTGTGTGAGTGTGCTCACAAAAAAAGGACGATAGCATTAACGGCACATGGAAATGGGAATTGGAGCTTAAGAAAATGACAAACGAAGTCGCCGTTGGAGGTCGTATAGACAATTTTTTTTTTCATTCTTTCTTGTTGTTGATTCGAATGAATGAAGATAGGAAAAGAAAAAAAAAACGTACAACAATTGAACATCGAACATTGAACGCATTTGGCTTGAATTGAAAAGAAGCAATGGACGATCGAACATATACCACACATTCAAGCAAATTTAGAAGAATAAAAAAAAAGGAAAACATACCCCATACACACCGACATAATGCACAAGAGGAAAAATATTTTGTACTTGCTCACTCATGTTCATTCGCTCTCATTTTCATGTAGAATAACAGATGAAACCAAATCGAAAGAAAGAAAAAAATTGGTATGGAGAGAGAGAGAGAGAGAAAGAGAGAGAGAGAGAGAAGGAGAGAGAGAGAGAGAGAGAGAGAGAGAGAGATTGAGAGAGAGAGAGAGATTGAGAGAGAGAGAAAAAAGAAATAGGAAACGACTAACCAGTATACACAACAGTGCACCTCATTCGAAGAACTAAATAAAACTTATTACTTTTAGTACTTGACCTTTCCACAACGATCACAAAATGGATGTTAAAGAGGAAAACTGATGGGTGTAATACAGAACGATTCCATAGCACAATTATCATTTTGCAGTGGGATGAGTGACAAAGATGAAATTGACAATATTGAAATAGGTGGACACTGACGGCGAATGGAAAGTGGCAAATCAATAGAAAATGAGAGAAAAACAGTACAAAACAGACAATAACAACAAGAAAAAAAAATAATCTCAAAAAGTGAGAAAGAGATATTTTTCAGTTGATAGGAAATATGAACGATGTTCGAAGCAAAGGAATGCCGTTTTGCCCTGGAAAAATACGAAAAAGAAATTAAAAAAAGAAAAAAAAAAACTATAAAAAAAAGAGCACATTTATTGAAAATGAACAAGTAAATCTGTTATAGTTAGGTGCGCGAGCTTAATTTAACGATGGCCTGATCACAGGCAACCAGATTCTATTTCAGCCACATACAATGCTGCAGTATTTTCTAAATGCAAAAAAGCAATGGGCAACCGGTGCCAAGTAAATGTATGGAAACGTCATTGAAAGACATTTAGAAAATCTGTAAAACGAGTAAAAGTATGTTTATTTATAGAAGAGTGCTTTCCATCGGTCGACACAAATTTGAGAGAACAAATCTAACATAAAATGAACGAGAAGAAAGAGAGAACAAAAAAAAAATTGCAACAACAAAGAGAAAAATAAGCAAGAGAAAGGAAGAATAAGAGAGAGCGAGAGAGAAAAATGGACAAAACATTTGCAGCGAGGAGAAAAAAAAGCAAATCAAGGAAGAGAAAATATCGTGAACAAGATTAAACGAAAAGAAGCAAACAGTCGAAGAATTAATGGTGGTAGTGAAGAATGATAGGAAAAGACGACGATGTCGACGAAGAAGAAGAAGAAGATGAAGAAGAAGAAGAAGATGAAGAAGATGTACACAAAATGATTCGGAAAATGTAGAAATTGCGAATCGACATAGAATAGCGTTCGTAACAATGTATTCGCTCTTATTATAGTGTGGATCTTTCATCGAAATATTACAGTGAGTTAGAGAGTGAAAGAAAAAATAAGATAGAAAAGGTACTTCTATCAGGATCACAATTCGGTTCACATTTTCCGTTGTATTTAATTTTATTATTACAGATTTTGCCCAGTGATTTTTTGTTTGTCGTTTGGATTTTGCACTTCGATACCATTGATCCTGGCATCAGGGCATATGCCATTGCCTTACTATTCATTTTTATCCAAAAGAATTCATTCGAATTAAGATTTTGACTTGCAATTCTTTATCCATATACATATATATATACAAGACCTGCAAATATTCGTACCGTTTGTCCATTCGTTTGATCAACCGACCATTTTCAACTAATTTTCGAAATGGAAAACATTTCTGATCTGCCGAATCTTTTCGGAAAACTTATATACACAATGAAAGATGTAATATGCTTTTCGCACGGCACATGGTGATCTAGAAAATGAACGATACTAAGTACAACTGAAGCAAACAAAACGAACGAACGAACGAGCAACAAAAAAAAAAAAACGAATCCAAGACCAACTAGCATCCCAAAAAATTGTAAAACGAGATGATTCTCACATAAGAGAAATGAACGAGAAAAAAAAAAAACAAAAGAAACAAAACGCGTTGTGCCAGAGAGATGAACAAGAAGCGATCGAGCAAAAGAAGGCAAAGAGCGAAAGAAAGAAAATTTATATATGTGTTTTGTACAATATATAAAGAGAAATATGTGCGAAAGCAAAATAACAATATACCCTTCGAATAGAAAATGAAAGAGAGCAAATCCATTCGAATAAAGTAGGAAAGAGAAACGTCTGCAAAATGCAGTCATGCAGAAGACATAACGATGGCAATATGATAGAAGCAAAATTTCGAAATAACAACACCGAACAATTCGCAACTGAGAAAAGTGGTATGCACGGCATGGCATGGCATGGCATGGCCTTCGCTTTTCTCTGTCTCACTTGTTTACTAAATCGTTTAGTTTCTTATGTTATTCGCTCTCGCAAACATGCATTTTATTTGTTGCTGCGGAATAACAATAAAACAGTCAAAACTTGAGATTATGCTAAAAATGCACCTGCCGTTTGTGCGCGTAAGGTTACCTCCGGAGAAGCATCAGGCACGATCAAGACAAATGCGCTATACATTTTTGTTGTGCACATTTCACATTAAAGTAAAAACTCTAGGGGTCGTTTAAAACTTTTTGGTAAATTCAATGTGAAATTTATTTAAAGAAATTCAAACAAAATGAATGAACATTTTGAAAATACGATTAAACATTTGTAAATGATAATCGGTAATGAATAGCATGTAATTTATTTAGATTAAACCATTGGAAAATTCGATTATCCATATTTGAAAATAACTTGATTGAAAATCTATTTCACTTTAACTCTTTCTCTCTCTTTCTCTCTCTTTCTCTCTCTTTCTCTCTCTTTCTCTCTCTTTCTCTCTCTTCTCTCTTTCTCTCTCTCTCTCTATATCTCTATCTTTTTATCTCTCTATCTCTCTTTCTCTTTTTCTTTCTCTTTCTCTCTCTCTCTCTCTTTTCTCTTTCTCTTTCTCTTTCTCTTTCTCTTTCTCTTTCTCTTTCTCTTTCTCTTTCTCTTTCTCTTTCTCTCTTTGCTCTCTCTTTCTTTCTTTCTTTCTCTCTTTCTCTCTCTCATTGGTCTCTCTAACACTCTTTAAATGAAAGCCAAGTTTGAATATTTACAAGAAAATTAACCCCTCTGCACATTTTATTGTATAGATAATCATTGAAATGAGATGCGAAACAAGCGAAAGGAGACATAAAGAAAGAGAGAAAGAGAAATGGACAAAAATAAAACCGAAGGGAAAAAATCGACTGACACAAAAATTTATTTGGTTGTTATCGGTTTTCGAAGATCTGTTCACCCGTCGTATTTGCATTTTATTTGTGAATAGATAGTGAGAGAAGGATAGAGAGAGAGAGAGAGAGAGTGCGAGAGAGAAAGAGAAAAAGATTCGTGAGCACAACAAATATACAGACAAATGCATCGAAACAAAATGAAATTATTGCCAAGACGACGAATATCATGATAATCATGGAAAATTAAATAGTTGCTGCTGTGCTTCAATTGCGCTTTATCTCAATTATTTGAATTGAGAGCGCACATTTACCGGTTCATGGCATCGAACAGAGCATTGCATTCTAATTTCTGATTGGCATTTTTTATTGCATGCTATCCGAATGGCATGAAATTAGGGTATGAACTGTAATCCTTACTATTCATTCCCGTTTTTTTTTTCGTTCCCATTTGCTTGCTCACTCTTGTTCACTCTATTGCTTGCTTACTCATTCATTCATTCATAAGCGAACTATAAATACAAACATGAAAAAAAAAACCGAGAGAAAGATGAAGACAAAAAAAAAATGAACAGCATAATACGTCAATCGTTCATGAATACAAATTTTTATCGTTGATTCAGTTCATTCGAATGAAATTGAGTTAGTTTTTGGTTTGGTCCATCAAAAACTATATTACATGACAGCCGTTTTAAATCTTATCACGTTTATATTTATGTACGATTCGTTTGAGCGTACATGCCAACATTTTCGCTGAAATAAATTTTCACGGGAATAATAAAAGCCACAACCATTCATCCATGATTGCTATCATATATTTCACTTGCTATAACAATTCGGTACGGCATTTCTAAACATATTAGACAAACAATAAATATTGTTTTTATTTGCTAGACTTTTTTTTGGCGATTTTTTTTTTTTCTCTTTTCGCAATGTTTGCCGTTTAATTTTCATTTTCTTTCGTTTTAATATTATGCTGGTTTTGCCGTGTTCCTTTACCCCGACGTTGTATAGGTGCGCATGCTTTTTCTTCTTATTTAGCATGTTTTCTAAATAGTTTTCGCCTTAACACATTACAAACAAAACCATCACAATTTTAGCATAAGAAAGAATTCAATTTTATTTTCATTCACGTCGAAATCAATTGCATCTTAGGCTACATTTTATGAATTTTCAAAGTGAAAACGAATGAAAAAACAAAAAATATACATGAAACGAAAGAAATGTGAACCACTGATTCTCTAATAACATTTCAAATAATACGAAAACAATGTGCTAACTTTCATCTCCAAAGCTTGATTTTCTACCAAATTTATCGGCGCGCTTCTACATTTTTTTTCTTCTTCTTCTTCTTTTTCTTCATATTTTATTTGTCTGCTGAATTGGTGCAGAATGTGTTAGCATTTAGAATGTTGAAATACAATTTCAAATGTCCAAAAACATCGGAAAATTTCAACACAAAACGAGAGATAGAGAGAGAATGAGAGAGAGAGTGAGAGAGTGCGAGAGAGTGAGAGAGAGTGCGAGAGAGTGAGAGAGAGTGAGAGAGAGAGAGAAAGAGAGAATGTAAGCGAACGAAAGAGTGAGAAAGAGAGCTAGGGAAATAGAGAGGGAATGAGAAATGAAAAGTGAGCTTGCAAGCCAGAGAGAGGGATAGAGTGAGTTAAAGTGTGTTTTTAAGAGAGCGGGAGAGAGAGATGGAGAGAGAGGAAGAGAGAAAGAGAGATGTAAAGAGAGAGGCAGAGGGAGAAAGAAACGGATAAACAGTTCACGGAACACAGCAAACGTTTCTGATATTTGTGCAATTTAGATTTATTTGTAGATAAGCATCCAGTGAATTGTTGAGAATGATTCTGTTTGCAAACATACGTAAAACGATAACATGAAAATCACAACAGTAACAACAACGATGAAGACGACAGTGACTATATTTTCCGTTTGATTGCTAAAGAAAGAGCGAGAAAGTGAGGAAGAGAGTGAGAGAGAAATTGAGCGAGAGTAGAAATGAAAAAAATGAAAGAGAACGAGCAAGAATGAGATTGGAGAGAGAAAAAAGCATCAAAGAACGATGGACCAAGAACGGCAATATCAAATTTTTCGATGTAAAATTAGAATGTGAGGCGATAGAGAGAAAAAAAGAAGAATGAGAAAGAGAGAGAGAGAGAGAGAGAGAGAGAGAGAAAGAAAGAGAGAAAGAGAGAAAGAGAGAGAGAGAGAGAGAGGAACAGAGTAAGTGAAACGGACGCATAGTTGTTTATTTATTGTGAAGGATATTTATATTACTAACAAAAATAGCAATAAAATTATGGAAAATAGTTTCATTTCGGCGTTTTGTTCACAACGATGTCGGGGAACATTTTTTTATCATCATTATTCATTGCTTTGAATTTTTCTTTTTCTTTTTCATTTTTCGTTTTTCAGTTAAAATTCTCTCCCGGGCAGTATTTTTCATTTGTTGGCATTTAAAATGTGAGCTAACAAAAATTGGATCAAATTTTGTAGCCTAGATCATGGGGTGACTGAGCATGTGTACTAATTTCTCTACTATGATCATCTAAACAGCATTTAGTAAATACCATTATTGCAACACAAATTCCAACAAAGTGCAAAAAAAAAGAGATAAGATGAAATTTGAATATTCGACGCTTTCAGTGAAAATAAAAATACTTGGTAATTTGATTGAAAATAGCAATTCAACCGCAAATTTGGGGAAGAGAAAAAAAAAATCTCAAAAGTTTGCACAATGAAAACATAGACTTGACACCCTATGAATGCCAAACGTGAACTATCATTTCACACGACTTACGAGTATTTATTGATGCATACGTGAAATTCATTCGATATGATTTCAGAATTCGTCACGTTATGACAACAATATACTAGAGTTATTCACGAACCGAACTCGGACAGTTCGACTTCGAAAATATTCCAATTTTGAAATAATATTTCAATAATAATTGAATATACTACATCTACTGAACATTAATTCTGAGCCGCTATTGCTGTTGTCGCTGCTTCTGCTGCTTCTTCTTTTCCCACATTCAACGATTTGAGTAGCTTTTTGGGGGTTTCCAATTTCAGCAGTGACACTTTTATACGTACTTAAGCGCGCCCACATATCAATTTTATACGGTGATATGGATAGGCAATCTCTCTTACGTTATTCACCATATTTTCTTCCTCTTTCTCTCTTCTCTCTCTCTCTCTCTCTCTCTCTCGCTCTCGCTCTACATGTATATTATTCAGCTTTCAACGACTTTTTTACGATTTATTTTGACATTTTTCTCTCATTCTTTTGCTCTTCAACACACTAACTCACTCAATCTCATCGTTTTATTTTTTATCCTTCATTCTCTTGTTATGTTTGGCAAACATTTTTCTAGTTGATCGTATTTTCCATCTTAGTTTTTCATCTTGTAATTTTATTGTTTTACTTGTCGCAACTTATTTGCCATAATTTCCGACATGTTTTGATGTTTACTTGCTTACGCTGTTCTAACTATTTAGACAATGAGATTAAATATTTGATGCAAGGGGAAATACCCGAATTCCGAAAACAAACGTTTATTGTTTGAATGCTAAAACAAATCATGAAGCATCAAGAATTATGCATACGAGACCAAGATTAGGTGAATAAGAGTTCTTTCTCTTGGAGAGAGAGAGAGAGAGAGAGAGAGAGAGAGAGAGAGAGAGAGAGAGAAAATGAAAGAGAAAGAGAGAAAGAAAGAGAGAGAAAAGGTTCAAGTGAAAAAGGAAAACATTTTTGTTGGGATAGCTACTGATTCCGTCCTTGATTTGATTGCATTTACACAAAACAATGTTTTCCGTTATTTGATTTGGAATTTGACGTTCCAAGCTAGCATTTTAGAATTTTCCACTGGTGCATACACAATGGATGCAAATTTTCAACTGCATTCATCCACAAACAGAACATACACATACACACACACTTACATATATATATAAACATACATACGATACTTTTCCTCTACTGCCATTCTTTCTCTCATGTATGCATACTCACAACATCTAACTACCTATATTTAAATTGAACAATTTGTTTCGGTTGAAAAATCTCGGTAACATTCCATTAAATTGCAAACTAGTTTTCGCAACACAGATTTTGCTTGGATTAAATGTTGTGGCGCAAAAAGGAATGAGACCAAAAGAGAGAGAAAGAGCGAAACATGAGGGAAAGTGTATTTGAAAGAGGATGGCAGAATGTAAACGAAAAAGAGTGAGAGAGAGAGAGGGAGAGAGAAACTGTGCGTAGAATGAAATCCGAACGAAAAAGAAAAAATATGACCGAATCAAAATGGCAACGAACATGAAAATAGAATTTGGCCGTAATGTCGAATTTAAAAGTTTGGCACCGCATGTTAAATACAAACAATCATACGAGAGCGATGAAGCGAGTGAAAAAGAGCGAGATAAAGAGAGAGAGAGAGAGAGAGAGAGAGAGAGAATGAGAAAAATATTTGGATGTGACATATATCTCAAGGAAAATGGCAAACACTTGAAGTTTTTCGGTTAGCAAATGAGGAATGAATAGTCGAATAGTTGAAGCTTGTTAGCCAAAGTGTCAACCTGTTTATGACAGTATGTGTGTTACAATTGGACAGGCGATTAAATAAAAACTTTCATATATAAATTGTATCTAAAATGACTTACAACATTTTCTGTTATCGTTTAGGAGACCGATACCAATTCACACGAAATCTGTTCCGTTTGCATTTTCTCTTTTCTTTCTCTCTGTCTCTCTGTCTCTCTCCCACTCTCTCTCTCTCTCTCTTACTCTCTCTTAATCTGTCTCTCTCTTACTCTCTCTTAATCTGTCTCTCTCTTACTCTCTCTTACTCTTGCTCTCCCTCTATTTCATGCAATTCTCTGAAATGAAATCCACATTCAGTCATTTAAGAGCTATACACATTCATTGTGGTGATTGATCTGTTTGAGATAAATAAATTGCAAGCGATTGAACGGAAAATGCATTGGTTAAGAATACTCAACTTGGAATGCATGTCAATGTTATATGTACGTATTTGCGTTTGTGTTTGTAACTAAATTTTTATATATAATTGCCCGTATGTTATAATTAAACCACATCAAATCGTTTGGCCACTAAGTGCTTGCACACCGTACAATAATCAAATAATGTCATATTTACAAAGTGTTTATATGCACGCGATTCCATTACGTTAACCAAATGCTTGAGCAAAATCAACAACAACGACAACAGCTAAAGAAAATACCAAAACAACATTCGCGTGCATTGGCATTAAACAAAACTTATTTCTCGCCATGAATGAAATCTCAAAATGAACGACCCACTCATAATTTTGCGCACCAAATGTTCGTAATTTCATTTACCGATATATTGAGAGATGCAAACAAAAAAACCAGCGGGATATTGGGTGGGCAAAGAAGAAAACAAAAAAAAAAAAAAAGAAAAAAAAAACAGCAACATTGTTTTCATTAACTTGACGTTTTAATTAGTATTTGCTTTTGCACAGTCATTGCTTGAATTATGTTCGATGTCGGGCAACACCCTTGGTAACGAAAACAAACCTACAACCAAACAACTCGAAAATGTGCACCACATTTATATAACTGAGTGGCTCTAAGCTGTGAAACTTACGGGGTGGTGGTGAAGGTGTGAGAAGGTGTGAATGGGCATAGTTGAAATGGAGACGAAATGCGCATTAAACGAATGCGTTGCATTTAAAAAATTCATTGATTGCTGTCAGAAATCGATAATCGAGAATTCGAATTGAATTCATGAAACTTTCAAATTACTCATAACCTAAATCATAATTATTTTGAATGCATTCAGCACCACCGATAAATATTACAGTCATAAATTATTGGCATCAATATGCCGTGGTGAAAATCCATTAACCCTTAAACGTTAAACTTAACGATGCATCGAGAAAAATAAATTTTAAGTTGTAATGATATTGTCCAATGCATGTTCATTTATTGCATGGACTTCATTGGGAAGAAAATTGCTTTTATTTTTTTTTTTTTTATTTAAATCTTTGACGAGTTTATCGTAATCATAGATGAAACAATGTCAATATGAAATTTAAACGTCAGTATCCATTGAAATGTCATTTTCATGTCAATTGTCCAGGAATTTAAATATTAAAATCGTAATTGATTAGTTGTGAATTCGGTCATAAATAATAAATTGAAACGATATATAAACAATTTAAGATATCCGAACAATGAATACAATCCATTCATATTTACTGAGCATACATAAGCTTTGAATGTATTTTCTAAAATAGAAGCTAACGTAAGCGCATTAAATTTCCTCTTTTGTTGTTTGATGTTGTATTTTTCATTCATCTTGCGTAGCCATAGAGAAAATAAAAAAGAATTCATTTCAAAAATGTGTTTCGACTACTTACGGTTATGGTTATGGTTATGAAAATACGCGTTTATAATACTTTGCGTATTGAACATTAATTTGCATTCACATTCAGATTTTCATCTGAATCTTAATCGGAACACTGATATATTTGCAATAAAATAAAAAATTTAAACTACCAAAACCATTCACAGACAAAAGATGATTTGAGCACCATCAGTAGAATATAGTCTGACGTGAGCTGCTCTATTGGCTTGCTTCAAGTATTACTTTATGTCTTGTACATTGTACGGAACCAACAAAGCAAACAAATATCAAGATAATCGATTTGGTGAAAGAGCGAAAGCGATGACAGAAAACAAAAGGGTAGAAATGAAAGAGCAAAAACAAAAGGATAACAGAATGGATGGATGTGTATGTATTTATAATAAAAGGATAGGGAAGGGGGAAGGGGGGGGGGGGGGTTCGGTGAGGAGTATGGACGTGAGAATATGGACAAGAATGGTGATAGGAAAGAAGAAGAAGAATGGCACTGAAAAAGCTGATTTTAATTAATTACCGGCTGCTATGACTAAAATAAAACTAAATGTACTCACCGGCAGCTATGACATGAAACACACATGGTACTCGTTGTCGACCGATTCGATTTGATGCAATGCACAAAAGAGTTCCGTAATCTAGTTCTGTCATCGGTGTATAGGTAACGATCGACGATGTACCTGCAATATCGAAAAACAAAAGCACAAGAAGCACATGAATGAATTATGTATTGGCACGATTATGATTCGTTATTAGAAAACACTGGAACACTGGCAATTCTACAAAACAATCTCTCTCTCTCTCTCTCTCTCTCTCCTTCTCTCTCTTTCTCTCTCTTTCTCTCTCTCTCTTTCTCTCTCTTCCTTTTTCTCTCTCTCTCCTTCTCTCTCTCTCTCCTTCTCTCTCTTCCTCTCTTCTCCTCTCTCGCACTAGATTTTTCTCTTTCTAACTCGTTCTCATCCACCTTTTCATTGCCTACGTGAGTATCACATCGGTTTGGCTGTGAAAATCAAATCTATACAATATACTGGCATAGTGCATAGATAAAGGTAGTGAGTTGATACCAAAGAGTGAGAGTGGTGATGCTGCTGATGGTAAAGCATTCGTTGAGCGCTAAAATGGTTTTCATATTTTGGTTTGGAACTGGATAAAAGCTGGCCGTGCCATGCAAAGTCTATTGTTTTTTTTTTTTATTCTCGTTCTATGCATCGCTTTTTGGATCGAAAGAGCGTTTAACTTTTATGCTTATGAAATAACGTTTTTTTTACGGTTCCCACTAACGTACTAGAGATCACAGAATGAACGCGTGTGTGTTTTCGTGTATTTTTTTTCGATTGGCATTGGCAAAAATTGTTTTGTTGTTCACTAAGAGATGATATATAGCTTTCGATACATGCACGTATTTGTTTCTCATTTGCTTAGTGCAAAAAGGTGAAACAAATCGATGAGTTTGGTGAAGAAAGCGTAGAAAAAATAAAATTGTAAAAAAATCAAAAAGAAATGAAAAATAAAAATGCAATGGGAATTTTTTTTTTTTTTTTTACTAAAAATTCAATGCACATGTACATGGTTTGGAATATTGAATGGTAAAGACACCTGAACTGACATGGGAAAAAGTTGAAGTGGTATGGGCTGACGTTTATGCATTGACGTTATAACTATCATTTAATGAATTGAGATCCACACACGAGATCTAGACCCCCCTCCCTCCTCCCCGTAAACGTTTCAATTATAATTTAATATTCAGGCATTTCGGGAAAGTAAATATCACAGGGTCTTTTTGTTGGAGATAGAGTGAGAGAATTAGAGCTGAGAACATGCACACATGTGATGCACGCTTTTGTGTTTGCAAAAGCAAAACAAATTCAAATTTTACACACTAACACACGCAACTATCAATACTCATCACCAGTTGGTCTTTTGCAAATAGTTCCGAGCTGTGTTTCCTTTTTGCGCTATTTTTTTTTTTTTTTTTTTTTTTTTGGTTGTTGTTGTTATATAAGGGAGAGAGAGAGTTTGCGAATGGAGGCATCGAAAGAGCGAAACCATTTCCAATTCGTACTGATCAACGTTAACTAAGCGTGAGAATTTAACATTGGCTGCACATAAAACTAGGCACAATTTCTCGGTATAACAGAAAATTCATATCGATTAAACATGAATCATGTCGATGAAACCGAAGCAGAGAAATTGGCATCGAGTACAGATCGAAAGCGAACATTAATTTCGTGAACAATGAATATAATTCGTTCATTTTTGACATCGAATGTTGGTGAATGAGTGAATGTGTGTGTGTGTGTGTGTGTGTGTGTGTGTGTTGTTGTGTGTGTGTGTGTGTGTGTTTGTGTGTGTGTGTGTGTGTTTGTGTTCTGTTCAGTTGCCACGTTCTCATGTTCAATCTAGCCGCAATAAAAGCTCATGTGTTCACTTAATTTAATGCGACTGTGCATGCGAATTGACGAAAAGTATGAATTGCAAGCACATATACACACATTGGCCAAAAAGAAATAACAAAAATACACGAGAAAAATTATGCCACAAACAATGTTCGCCCAGCAAACTAGTTACGTTTTGCTTTTTATTTTAATTTGTTTTGTTTTAATTTGTATACAAAATGCATTGGCAAGCAGGCGCACCTCTCTAATGTTTTCTTTATTCATGTCGATGATGCGTCACTTTTGTCACCAGTATTTTCTAAACATGTCATAAACAACAACGATGAAACGTGAAAGTTTTTAGTGGATTTTGCCCTCATTTTGTCTCTTCCTCTTTCCTATTCTTGCCAATCATATTCTAACGATGCATATATATATATTTTTACGTTGATGTGTCGTCGGTATCGATATATACGAGGATGCCGTGTATTTCATGTTTTATGGCTTTTCCACATGTCTTTCGGAGTCTCGTTTATTTTTTGTCATTTCCCTTTTTCATGTGTGCATAAATTTTCAAAATTGTGAGATAGAGCATTAGAGTGAAAGAGAGAGAGAGAGAGAGAAAAAAGAGAGAGAGAGAGAGCGAAAGAGAAAGAGAGCATGAGAACGAGAACAAAAATGACGATGGCAATGAAACTATCAATGTTACTCGACACATTTGTGAGTGCAACCAACAAATATTCTAAATAAAACAAATGCAAAACGCAGAAATATCAGCAGAGGCAATGATGGTGGTGTTGGTGGTGGTGACAGCGGAAGCGGAAGCGGTGGCGGTGGCATCAATGAAGTGCGAGAGAGAGAGAGAGAGAAAGAGAAAGAGAAAGAAAGAGAGTGAAACGCGAGTTGAGCACAAGTACAGTGTTATTGTGGCTTACACTTACACGAGAGTTTGGAATTTACGCACTAACATTTCACACATGTACACCGAACCGAAAAGTGTCAAACACTGTAATACTGTACTCAGTTTGTTCATCGGTGTTGTTGCGACAGAGAAATTGTCTGACGATGTTTTGATGTCACTGATGCCACGCTACAGTAATACCACGCAAACATACGAACATACACCGCCACCGTAATATTGCTTATGCTGGTGTGCTTTTCTGTTTGTGCATTCTCATGTGGCCATTGTTTTGAATGCGTTCATTCAATGTTTTGTTACTGTTTGTTATTTTCTATCTCTCACTCTCTCTCTCTCTCTCTCCCTCCCTCTTTTTTCTTCTCGTTTGTTTTGTTTTTTGGTTTATTCGTATTGCCATAAACATTGAAAAGTGCCATAAACAAATTGAGCACAATTTTCGCTTGGCATCGAACAACATACATTTCAGATGGTTTGTCTGGTACTTATCTATGTTTGTACATGTATCGGCCGACCAGAAATAAGTGATTATGGTAAAATCAACAAAATATGTATGATGAATGCACACAACACAATATATCTCTCGTCAGCATACACACAAGCAGGGAGAAACACCCCAATCTAAAACCAGAATGCGTTACAACAAACAAATTCAAATAAGAGAGTGAAAGAGAGAATGAGAGAAAGAGCGATAAAAAAAAAACAAGTAGCAGCACAACCACGGTGTGCGCGCGTTATAAAACATGATTAACAAATTGATAAAAGCACAAGACAAACAAATATATGATGAGCGAGAAAGAGAGAATGAGAGAGAGAGAGTGAAAGAGAGAAACGTGTTTATTGTGTATCTTACCTGAACGGGTTACGTGATTGCTGGCTACATCAATGCTTTCGGCTGAATTATTGAAAGTCCATTTAAATTCAACGTCCGGCGGATTTGCATCAACGCTGCATCTTATCTGTGCCTGTTCCTGTTTTGCAACACCATAAATTCGTGGTTGATTTGGGCTACACGATGGTGCATCTGAAATATATGAAAATGGCCAATTAATAATGAATCCTACATGGAGTTGGTTTTTTCATGCTGTATTTGTGTAAGCATGAAGTGAAATTGATTGTTATTTTATTCTCCATTGCATGGCTTGACAAGTTATCCTTGTAACAATGCATCCAGTTTTTTATTTTTTTTTTTTTTGTTTTTTTTTTGTCTAAAAATGGGAATTGTATTTTTTTATTTCTCTCCAAATGTTGCATGTGACCTGAATAAATGGCAGATGAAGCATGGCATTATCAAAGGTTACGGTTTCGTAACCAATACGACAAAAATAGACACGAATATTTGAATTGTACATGGAATCGTCACTGTTGTTGTCATCATTGACATTTTTGTTGTTGTTGTAGTCGTTGTCGTCAATCAAATATCTGTTAAACACATGTTAACATATTTCAGCTTCAATATTTATGAAGCATGTAAATTGTGTGTTAAAAGATATGCACAATAGATAGAGGAAAGTGGGAATGATAGACCAAAAAAAGATACGGACAAATGTTCGGATTCCATAATTGTGAGTGCATTCGACCAATGACAGAATGAATTTCAATATTGGCACACGTGAATGGCGTGTGTTTCAATCTAAATATGGATCGTTGTAAAGAGAGGAAATATTAGAGTGAGAACGAGAGAGAGAGAGAGAGAGAGAGAGAGAGAGAGAGAGAGAGAGAGAGAGAAAGAGAGAGAGAGAAAGAAAGAGAGAGAGATAGAGAGAGAGGGGGGAGAGAGGGGGGAGAGAGGGGGGAGAGAGGGGGAGAGAGAGAAAGAAAGAGAGAGAAAGAAAGAGAGAGAAAGAGAGAGAGAAAGAGAGAGAGAGATATAGAGAGAGAGAAAGAGAGAGAGAAAGAGAGAGAGAGATATAGAGAGAGAGAGGGAGAGAGAGAGCAATAAGATGTGAACGAAAGCGTGAAAAAAAGAGACTTCCAAACACATTCACATATTAAAACGAGTCCTAAAACAACAGAACGTGCTTTTAAAAAACAAACTGGGCATCAGCACACATACAAATGGAAAGAGGAGCTCAACTTGCAAAAACAATATCAAACCAAGTGCAAAAATAAAATGAAAAAAAGCACACCGAACCGACAAGAAAGAGAAAAATAAATAACCATTTGTAAAAAGGAAAAGGCAACGAAAAAGAATGAAAAAAACACACACACACACACACACACACACGAAAATAAATGCGAAAGGACTCTCCATGTTCTTCAAACCAAAAATAAATTGATTACATTTAATCAACTATGTATAATGCGAGCAAACGAGCGAAAGTCTAACAGATGAAGAAGTGTGTTTCGTAAATGCCGAACAAAAGCACACACACACGGCACAATCCAACAACAAATTTTTAAATTGCCGAATTGAATGTGTAGATATTCAGGTAGATGTTATTCATATTTGTTTGGAAGAAAAAAAATTGCGATACAATTTTTCGTTCTTATTCACTCACACATTCTGTCTGAGATTCGATTGGACTACTTTGTCTTTTCTGTGTGTTTGTTTATATTCGTTGTGTATGCATATGTTGTCTCTATGTACAAATATGTGTATATGATTGCTTTTTGCTAAAATGCGACTAAAACGAACGTAAGAAGTGGAAAAAAAACAAGAAGGAGAAAGAGAGAGAGAGAAAGAGAGAGAGAGAGAGAAAGAGAGAGAAAGAGAGAGAAAGGGAAAGTGAGAGAAAACAGAGTGTTAAGAGACTTGAGCGTGTTTTTTATACGATATTATGGCAATTTTTCTCGAATATTATTGCTGTTGTTCCACTTGATTTGATACTTTTGTTGTGTGCGTGTTTTGGTACATTTGCATAATTTTTTAACTTTCGAAACACTGAAACACCAAACGGGCTGCCATCGGGATTTGGTATAAACGAAAAGCAAAGACAAACAGAGACACAGAACTAAATCAGACCAAAAATTGGGACAAGAGGTGGGGTTGGAAAAAAAAAGAGATCGAGAATGAACATCGTACAAAATATTGCTCGCAATGCAATATACAAATTGTTACAAAATAATATTTTTCATTTCGTTACACTCTCTTTTTTATGTAAATACTGCACATTTATTTGGTTCCATGGAACACTTTCACAATATATATATAAACAAGAAGTGGATGATTCATCGTCAGGCATCTCTGCCCACACTTGTCTCTGGATGCTGTTGGGTTCCTATTCTTTTCTTTCTCTCTCTCTCTCTCTCTCTCTCTCTCTCTCTCTCTCTCTCTCTCTCTCTCTCTCTCTCTCCATTTATGTGTGTGTAAGTGAATGTGTATGAGTGTATTATGTTGTAACTGCATGTGTGCGTATTATTCGGTTTACAACCGACGAAAAAAAAAAAAACTATAGGATTTTGTGTATGTTGTTATTTTTTTTTTTTTTTTTTTTTTGTTCGAGGCTATAAATATATAATATGGATGACTTACACAATACATTCAGGGTAAATGGAGGACTGATGCCATCTCCCTCAGCATTAAATCCGACACATGAGTAATTACCAGCTGTTGCACGTGAAACACCTTGCAGTACAAGTGAATGATTGCTTATTATTACACCTTGTGATATGTTGTGAGGTAGCATACGGCCCTGGAGAATCCACATTTATGGTTTGTGTTTATGTTTATCGTCCGTAATTTGTTGTTGTAGTTGCGATTATTTTCATCGCGATGAAAACGAATGAACAAAAAGCAGGAACAACGAAAAAAAAAAAAAAATGGGAAAAACAAACATGAAAATGGGGAGGAAAAAGAGAGAGAGAGAGAGAGAGAGAATAAAAAAAATATGAAAAATGTTTGATTTAAAATCTGTACATCATTTTGCTGTTAATGCTGCCAAATCATTTCAACCGCTTACAAATGTACCACATACCAAACAAAAAATAATAATAATAACAACAACAACGGAAAAATATGCTTTTGTGCGTACCTTTACGTTATTGTATTTCTTCTTCTTTATTTTCGTATTTTTTTTCCTTTTTTTGTTTTTTTTTTTTTTTTGCTGATGAAAAATTACCTATCAGTTTTTCGATTGTGTTCAATTTCCCAAATACAACCGCAATTAGATGGTATTTCGGAAAAAACCACTTATTAAATCATTTTTTGGTTGAAATGAAAATTGGCTTTTAATTTCATTCACAAATCATCCAATATTATACTTACATTGTGGCGCCATTCGACTTTGTATACGTGCGGATGTGCCGTTACCAAACAGTCAAAATAAACATCCGTACCCTCTCTTATTGTATTTGGATCAAGTGATGCGCCCAACTTGACTTTTGTTTCAGGGATATCTGTAAACGGCATCAAATTCAAACATATTCATCAATTCATTTACATTTGAAATGTAATGCCAATTGTTTGTTTGTATACATATTGCCATTGGAAAATCGTACAAAAGAAATTGGATGGAAAAGTCGAAGAATGGAGAAGAGAAAAAAAAAGAAAAAACAATTACACATTCACACAAGATAGCGACAAAAGCAGAAATACATTGAGGTTGTGTAATATGAAATCAAGTTTTAAGTAAACCGAAATAAAATACATATTTCAATGGAATTTCTCTTGTTTTGTTTGTTAATTTTCGCCCAAAATTGGATGGAATTTTCTTTAGCATTTTATTGTCTTTAAAATTTGACCAAAAATGTCTACATTTATCTCTCGATCTGTGTATGTGTGTGTTTGCGCTTGTGTGCATGTCTATGTTCTTCTTCTTCTTCTTCTTTTTCTTCTTCTTATCCATTTGAACTGTGCCTCAACATGGCAACAACTGATCATATTTCAATTTTTGTTTATTGTACAAAATCCGAGAATCGTGATTTTTGCAACAAAACATTCGTAATACAGCAAACAATCGGTGTTTTTCGTACGATACAACATGGGATGTGGCAATTGTAGAAAAGTGAATGAGTGAACGAATAAGTGAGATGAACGAAATCGTATTGAGATATAAACATTGTACATTAGAGTGCAATGAATTTTTAAAAAATGATCAAAAGACCAAACGGGTAGAAAAGATAATCCCCTGAATGTTAGTCCCCGAACAAAAGTTTTTTTTTTTTCATTTGACATAATCTATCGTTAAAAGTATTTTCTGAATGGATTTGTTAACATTTTGAAAATCGTTTACCCCCCTTGGGATGTTCAAATCGAAAATTGAAGCGGGGTGTTCGGGATGTGATCCCGGAACAAAAGTTGTTTGGTTTTATACGGAGATTCATTTCCACACTATCCGTTTTGTCTTTTGATCATTTTCCAAAATTCGATGCACCCTATTTTATATTTGTCTGTTTGTACAAACAAGGATATAATAAATATGGCATTTGTACGAAAATACTCACATTGAATATCTAATCGCCATCCATCTTCCAATGTCTCCGACTGAAGTGCCGGATTGTAAGCTCGACATGATAAATATCGTCCGGAATCTGGTCGGCTTAACGTAATTGAAAGTGTACTCGTTGTTTGATTTCCGTCGCTGGACAACTATTTTTAGATGAGAAAATAAATGAGAATCAATGTTTGTTAGATCGATGTTCGGTTTATTTGCACAGCATAAAACCATTTTAGAATTTTGTACTGTACATTGAATGTGTATCGAGTATTGTTGCTTCAACAGAGATGGATACAATATAAAATGAAATGGAAAAAAAAAGAAAAAAAAAAAAAATATTATAACTGAATAAATATCAATAAATGCAAGGGAAAACACAACATTTCTTCGGAAAAGTCAAACGATCTTAGCAACAATGTGCAAAATAAATAAACCGGAACAAAACAATACAATAAGACGATAAAATTATAATTAAGAATCCATTTTGAATTGTATATTTTTGTTAGTGTTGTTGGGAAAGTCAATGAGCATAAAGGAGATCAAGAAAGAAAGAAACTATTCGGTTAAATGTAATCGCAATTCATTTTGGCTCAAATTGAATTCAGTCAAAACAATAGAAATCGATACAATAGCAACTTTTCTAGTTCTTTTCTCTTTCTCTTTTTCTCTCTTTCTATTTCTTCTATTTTTCTGTCTCTCTCTCTCTTCTCTCTCTCTCTCTCTCTCTCTCTCTCTCTCATCTTCTCTTTTGCTTTTCCCATTTCTTCTTGAAAACGTCAAAAGTAAAATAAAACGAAATGAAATGAAATAAATTGAACAAAAAGCTGTAACGTATTTAAGTCAAAATAAATGTTTCATCATTCGGCAAAAGTTTACCGTTTCGGTAGTTTTCTCTAATCGTTGTCCATCTTGCCACCATGTAATTACAGCTGGCGGTCGAGAGCCAGCACTTTGACACAATAAATCGTATCGTTTGCCCGCTGATAAAGGTTGATGTGCACCCAACAGACGAATGTTCAATGGTGTGACTGAAAAATCGACAACAAGAAACAATTAGAACATTTAACAAGAATATAGAATATAGAACAAGAACAATAACATATAAGAATATAGAAAATAAATGAACGAACAAAGTGATAACATAGCATAGCATAGAATAGAATAGAAAATTAGAGTGTATATACGATTAGATTCGTGTTTCGTGTAAATGCAATTCGGGGTGACCTTTTTCACATTTATATCTGTCGATAGCTTGACCCTTATCACATATGACAATACACATCACATAAAAGGTTGATCTCTCTGTCACAGGCGTCACACAAGTGATGTGCATGTCATTTTTCACATGTTTTATGGTAATTCATAAGTTCAGCAGTCGCATCAATAGCAGTAGCCGCATTAACAGTAAATGTTGTTGTAATGATAACAGTAGGAGTAGTTGTAGTGGCATCGGTCAGTGACCATCAACTCACCACCATTTAAATACATAATGTACATTCAATACTTTGTTTAAATTAAGAGCTAGACAAATGACGAAGAAAAAAACACACAGACACACACAAAGAATAGAAAAACATACATGAAGACAGACATACACAGGCTTTTTTAATTACACGGAAGACAAATGATGCGCCAACGAGCAAATGAGTTGAATGAACACAGCGTTCAATTCTTAAGATAAAGAGCTAAAAGAAAATGCTCAATAGTAAAATAATGGGATGAAGTGCACACAAATACAAAATGTGAATGAAAAATGAAAATTGCGATTGAATTCAAGAAGACCCGGACCACACACACATATACATTCATTCGGGTATTGTATTTTTCATTTTTCTTCAAGTTGTTGGTTAAAATCTGGAATTGTTTCACATACCAAAGGGCGGTATCGCTTCGAGGACTCCATTACCGTTATCATTTCCGACGTTCACGAATTTAAACCAGCAAAAATCCATGAACAAGAACAAAATAAACTCAATATTGAACAAAAACACATTCTTATACTAGCAGTAACACGGTAACGGGCAGCAAGAGAGATTGAATGAATGACAAAAAAAAAGAATATATATATGTAACTTGAAACGAAAGGAAAGAAAGTACGAAATAAACAACACTAATGCCGTCAAGTAAAACTTTCATATCATCATTGATGGTTTTAGTATCGAACTGCCAAACGCCAGTCAGCCAACCAACCAACCAACCAACCAGCCAGCCAGCCAGCCAGCCAGCTAGCTAAGCATTAAAACTAAAACCAAAATGTACAGAAAATGAAACTAAAATGTGCGAGCGAGCGAGCGATTGAGCGAACGAATGAGAAGCAAAAGTGAAAAAAGAAAAGAAAAATATTGAAGCATAAGAATGAGCGACAATCGAACAAGAAATTGCTTTTATTGGCTCATGTACTAGTTCTTCTTATATCTTATTATGTGCTTGAATGTATTATACCACTATTCTATTCTGTTCATTTGACCTCAGTTAAGTTAAGTGTTATTTTTCCATTAAATGCATTGCGTTTTATTGACATGAGAGAAGGAAGAGGAGGAGAGGGAGAAAGAGAGAGAGAGAAGAGAGAGAGAAAGAGAGAGAAAGAGAGAGAAAGAGAGAGAAAGACAGAAAAAGACAGAGAGAAAGAGAGAGAGAGAGAGAGATAGAGTGGGAGATAGAGGAAAAGTGAATGAATGAATGAGTAAGATAGTGATTGAGTGAGTGAGCACAAGAAAAAAGAAAGAGTAAATGAAATAAAATGCGGCGACTATCCAAAAATGTAATCAATTGACTCTCTTGCAGGGTGATAGAGAGAAATGTTCACTCACACACTTGCTTATTCACATATAAAATATATTTTGTGTGTTAGTCAAAAAACAATATTGGAATCTTATATAATGATCATAGCAGCAGGAGAAAAGATATCCGTGCAACGATTCAACACTGTAACATGCACAATCGAAAACCTATCGATTCAGGCGGGCGAGCTTATTTCCGTCATTTAGTGAACGTAAAGTGAAAAAGAAACGAGATGAGAACAAAAAAAAAAAAAAACGTATGGAAAATGATTCCCACTTACAACATTCAAACTTTGCTTTGAAAACACACTTTTTTTTGTGTTAAGACATACATCCAAATATTTTATGCCAACACATTGCTCTGAATTATTCATAAACACATTATTTCAGTTCATTTTTATTTACGCACATCATTTCGATAGAAAACAAAATGCGTTTTCGTTTTTTTTTTTCATCTTTCGGCTTCGCTAATAATAAATACACACACACACAAAACACATACGTACAAAATTTCGATAAACACTAAACAATACACTTGACATGGATGCATGCTAAAGTATCCAATGTATTGTACAATGTAAACATGAAGGAGCTCATTGTTTTTCACATAATTATATTGGATTTTCATCTCTTTTTCTGTGTTTGTTATCTCGCTGCTACATCGCACATTCGCTCCCTCTTTCCGAGCAATTTGCTCACTGACCTAAAAGAATTACATTATCAACGTCAAAAAGAATATCCATGGTTTAATCTTTAATGTATATCATGATGGTCATCCGAATATATTTTTCGGAATTTACACATATTCAATATTGCTAGTGATGCTGATGCTGCTTCTGATGATGATGATGATGATGATGATGATGATGATGATGATGGTGGTGGTGATGGTGATGATGGTGATGATGGTGCTGTTGTAACAGCTACTATTGGCTCAAAGCTGTCAATCGGTCATCAATTTTCCCAAACCGAAAATGTTCTGTTTTCAATTTCCATGGGAAATGAAAGCTTTGCTGTTTTCATGCTATTATAACATACAATATTTGCAACAACAAAAAAAAAATTATTACTTTCGTATATTTGGCAGGTGTGTTCAATAGCACATCAATTGGACAATTTTGCATTTGAAAAAGGTGCTTGCTATATTCGATTTGAAATGAATGAAGCATTCATTATCCCTTTTTTCTGTTTGCTGTTACATCTGTTTTTTTTTTTTTTTTCTGACATTGGCCTTCTCCATCGACATCGTCTGTCAATCATGACAAAAACTAAAGCATTTTGCCTTCATCTCTACCGTATTAATATAATCTATGCCTATCAATGCGGTCAATATTAACATCGTTCATTGAAATTTTAATACATAATTTTCCACTAGTCAACCAAAAGTAATACGACAAATAGAAAAATACACAAACAAACAAATATAAAATAGCATGCTTTATTTACATATGGTATTTCTCACACAAATTTACGACAACCTCAATTGATGAGGGCGCGTATCAATTGCGTTTCAACTAAATTATATTGAATTTGTCGATAAAATTACCGCAGTTTATATAGATTTAAATGAAAAAAAAAAAAAAAATAAATGCAAGAGATGAACGAAAAAGAAAAAAAAAATACAACTTTGAAAATGAAAACGGTTTTACTTACAGTTCATGTCGATTTGGACGGTTGTTTCTAATGGACTCGCTCGAGGATGATTAATTGCTTTGCACGTTAATCGCGTGTTAAGATCTTGACGCCCAAGTGGACCTAATGTTATATCACTTTTCACACTTTGGCCGCCATCTGTTTCATACGTTTCACTCATTATTGGTATACTATCCCTGTACCAATGTATGACCGGCATTGGTTTGCCTAGAAAAAAATTAAATAAATAAAATACAAACACATTAAATATAATCGTGTTTCTTTTTACTTCATTTCAGTGTTAATAAAAATTCATAAAAATTTGTTTTTTTTTTTTGGTTTTCCCTTTTGTTTCGAATGAAATGTTTGCTGTTTTTTTTTTTATTTAATTTGCAATCAAATTCAATCGATTTAGTCGTTTCAAAGATGCGGAAGAGAATGAAAACGAGACAAAACAAATTGACAAATAAACAATGATGCAATCAATGCGACAATTGATCTGATTATTTGCTGTAATTTGTTTTTTCATGTTGTCTCTTTATCGGTTTTTAATGCTGAATTGCAAAGACGCAAAACCAAATCAGAAATCATATTTTTTCCATTGTTTAATGGGTAGTAAAAATTCTTCGCCGTTTCTATCTCAATCTCTCTCTGATCTCTCTATCTCTCTCCCTCTCTCCTCTCTCTCTCTCTCTCTCTCTCTCTCTCTCTCTCTCTCTCTCTCTTCTCTGTCTTTCTCTGTCTCTCTCTCTTTCTCTTTCTCTCTTTCTCTGTCTCTTTGTCTCATTCGACTTTTATTACCGTCATCATGTCTATTCGAAAATGGCAAACACAATACATTACAAGGAAAGATGAAAAAAAAAAAAGAATAAATAAAAATAAATAAATAAGCCAAGTTAATCTGAGGGCAAAATGACAAAGCCAAATGGAAAATACTAAAGAGAAATGGGAACAAACCGAACAAACAAACTGCATCAGTCGATTTGGCAATTGATTTTACAATTTTGCAGCTGTTTGGTTTCCTCTTCTTTCATTTTTTTTTTTTTTTTTTTTTTTTTTGCACTCCATAGATGATGTGCTCATTTGCCTCATTTTCAAATGCTTGCTTGTTTTCCTTTCATTCGGTTGTCTCTCTCAACGGTATAAAATAAAGATACGCATCGAGTCGGATTTTGTCTCAAAACTGCGGAAAGTAAATAGGCTTTACGTATAAGCTGTGTGTTAACATGTATAGAGTCGATAAACAAGCCCCAAGTAAATTTCCAAGCCACTAAATGAAAACAAAGCCATTTTTGTGTGATGCAGAGCGCGCACTCATGTACGAATAACAATCAAATTAGGAAAAAGAGAAGAAGAAGAAGAAGAAGAAGAAGAAGAATAAGAAGAAGCAGAAGAAGAGGAAAACACACATATAATACAACAGCAAGAACATTTATGCAAAAGAGATAGAGATAGATAATCATACTGGAAGAGAATGCGAATGAAAGGGAGAATGAGAATGAAGAATAAGAAATAAATTTTTCAAATTGAGAGAAATGGCAATGGGATTTTGCGCATGAAAAATGCTGCTGAACTAAATTAGAAGAGTAATCAGTCGATATCATTGAGGTTATGCGAACTTTGCATGGTTTTATCATTCAACATTTCATTTTGTCTTCATTTTTTTTTTTTTTTTTTTTTTTTTTTTTTTTTATTTGTTGAGTCGTTTTGTTTGCTATTTGATATTTTATTGTGGCTGTGACATCTGCTATATTGCTTCTTCTGGATTACATATAAAACGCTTTCCCACATACAAGCACTCTCCTCCTCTGCCTTATTCTTTGCTCCCCAACACACAATTATACTGTGACTCTTTTGTATTTGTTTTGATATTATTCATTTTTCTCTTTCCGTTTTGTTTGTTTTTTTTTTCTTTTTTCTTTTTTTTTTTTTTTTTGTTTGACATTTCACAATATTTTGCCCTCAGTTCCTAAGTATTTTTGCATCCTTCCTCAGTTTCCCTTATCTTGCATTTCATTTGCATTGTTCAAGTTCATTAACTTGTTGTAATGAATGTATGCGTTTTTACCATTGCCGCTAAAATAATATACAATAAGGCGCTTACCCAAACCATAATCAAACAATGATTCAAAGCATAAAAAGGCACGATCAGCGCAAATAAATTACAAAGCATACCACATTTGAGCGAGAGAACGAGAGAACGAGAAAGAGAGAGAGAGAGAGAGAGAGAGAGAGAGAGAAAGAGGGAGAGAATGTGAAAAAAAAAAATTGTCGAAAAATGCGATAAAAATTGAGATGAGTAGAAAAAAACAAATATTGAAAAAAACAGGAAAGTGAAAAAAAAAATGCGCTAGCAAATGGCAAAATGAAAAAAAAGTCATTGCGCGCACATAATATAATATTTTAAAAAACATTGCAAGGAATTCATTCCTTACACACTCCCCTACTCATTCTCTTTCTCTTCTCTATTCTCATTTTTATTTGCTAGTTAAACAGATCGTATGGCATTAATGTGCAAATATTTAGATAGCTTTTTTTTTCACATGGATTTCTGGCACAGAGCAATGCAAAGCAAAGGCATCTTTATTTGTACCATGAAATGCAAAAGAATTAAACGATAAAAAGCACTTTTTGTCGTGTGCACTTGAATGTATTTGCCACATACAATTTTCGGGGTCGCTACAACAACAATAATCACAGTAGTAGCAGCATAAAAAAAAAAAAATTATCACTTCTTGTCTGATCTTGACAACTTTCTCTCTGTTGTTGATTCAACATTTTTTTTTTCTCTCTTCTTTTCATGAATCAAAACATTCTTGTTGATTAGACTACTATAGTGTTAAATTGTAGAAAATGTCATTTTTTTTATGTTGGTTAAAATTGAGGCGATGTTTTTGTCACACGGTAATTGAACGATTTTTTTTTCCTGCTGGAAATGTGTAATCGAAATTTAATATTTATTTGAGATGATTCGATTTAATTTCACTCATTATCGTTGTTCCAATTGTTTTCGTGCAATGTGCCATGTTTAGATGGTTCATTACAAAATGATATGTCGTGTTTGTAGTTTAATGGATTTTTCTTCATTTTCCGCTGACAAAATTGAGGGAGTTTTTTTTTTTTTTGGGGTAAAAATTCGGATTTAATTGGTAAATTGGTGGAGGGACCCACTTTTATACTCTTTCTTCATCTATCTCTCTCTCACGCTTCGTCTTCAACTCTCTCTCACTCCTCGTCTCCATCTCTCTCTCTCTCTCTCTCTCTCTTCACGCTTCGTCTCCATCTCTCTCTCTCTCTCTCTCTCTCTCCACGCTTCGTCTCCATCTCTGTCTCTCTCTCAATCCCATTCTCCCTCTCTCTATCTCTGTCTGTCTGTCACTTTTTCGTCTCAAATGAATCATTTGAGTAAAATCACAGGCCATCGATTTAAGTAGAGACATAAAATGAGAAATTACGTGCGTGTGCATGCATGGATGTATGTTATTTGTATGTGATACCTTTGGTCATGGTGCTCGTCATATGAGCTGGTTAAATATTATCAATTAATTTGGCAAGTGGAAAAATAAACGAAACCTACAAAATAAATTGTGAACAGAGTAAAAATAAAAGTCGAAAATTAATTGTCAGCTGTCCGAATGAGACTGAACGAGAGTGAAGAAAGAAGTAAAAAAAAAAAAAAACAAACAACAACAAAAATACACACACACAAGAGAAAGTGGAGAAAAAACCCAGCAAAAGCGAAACAAGCGAGTAATATAAAGCCAGCCGTAATTAAGCGCTCGCCACTTGTACCAGCGGAAAAACGAAGTGGATCGAAAATGAAAATCTAATTGGATCCGTCGTCTAGAGGACAACAACGACGATAAAGTAACCAAACCAAATATGCTGCTGTTCTGGTTTAGATGAAAGTCAATAACTAATTACAATATTAAGCAATGGACATTGGTTGGCATGTTGGTTTGATGAAACCAAAAGCCTTTCCATGCCACATATCAACCACATTTGCAATGGCGACGAGATGTTTGGCTTCAGCTGACAAAAAAATATAGTGCAGAATGGATCAAGAGAAAAATAGAATGCCAAAGAGAGAGAAACATAAATTGAGAGTAAAAGAGAATACGAAAGAGAGAGGGAGAAAGAAAGAGAAAGAGAAAGAGAAAGAGAAAGAAAGAAAGACCCCTAAAGAACATTAACCACGTAAACCTTGCCTTTATTCACCAATTTCTTCTTTTTTTCCTTATTCGCGCTATATTGAACGAAGGTAATGTGCTCTTTATTTCAGTTTACTTGCTCATTCCATCTTCCAATTCACCATGTTTACTGCACAAACCTAAAACCAACATTGTAAGCCATGCGTTTTTATTAGCGTCTACTTCGATTTTTATTTGCCGTCGATTCGAATGAATATTATTGTGAACTGACTAACTTAATTTTGGTGTCTATTTGTTAAAGTTGTAATTAGAATGGAACGAAAGCACTCAGAAAACGGCTTACGCACTCCCCTACATTCCTTGTTACATTTTATCGAACGGAATTTTTGTTGCAGCAGCAGCAGCAGCAGCAGCAGTAGAAGCATCGTTGCCATTTTTCGTATGTTGTCTTTCATTTAATTTACTTTCGATATGGTTAGTGTATTGTTAGTGTGGGAGGTTTTTTTTTTTTCTCTTTTGGATTTGCCTTTGCATTGAAAATCCAAGAATGTAAAGGAATAGAATGAGCAGATGAAATTACATGATAATGCTCTTACTTTCTCATATTGTTATGTATCAACATATCGCTGTGTATCTATCAATATGGAGAGGCATTGTTTACCACCGACCAACACTAACACAATGAACAAAAACAATCAGCAACAAACGAACACAGATGAGAAGACGAAAAAAAAGTAAAACTTCTGTATAGAGTAATGAAAAAGAGGAGAAGGGGAGGGGGGAGTGTAGAGAACAAGACGAACAGAAGAGAAGAAAAGAAAAAATATCAACCAAATTGTGTATGTTTGTGGAAATGGTCGATGGCGAGAACCACAATATAGAAAAATGAGATGGAGACGCGTTTGCGGTCGATAGATCGGTAATTATATTACCTTATATTTTTAGTTGGTTGATTTTGGCATCGCCAGCTACAAAAACATTTTCAAGTTCATTTAACTCAATTAATTCTCGTTTGCAACATTTTATCAACACACACACAAACACACACATACACACACGCGAGCGTATATATATACGTACAAACACATCCAGAATTATTCATCCATACATTGAACGAAAAGTTAGTTCTTTTTCTATAAACCGTCAACCGATTGCTCTCATCCTCTCTCTCTTTCTCTCTCTCTCTCTCTCTCTCTCTCTCTCTCTCTCTCTCTCTCTCTCTCTCTCTCTGTGTGTGTGTGTGTGTTTGCTTTTTTTTCAAAAAAAAAAAAAAGTAAATTTGTCCCAGTTTCATCTTTGTTTAGTGTTGTATATACATGTAATTGAAAATAATGGGCAGAAAATGGGAAGCACAAAGGGAGAAAAAAGTCGTGAAATCACTGGAGAAATTAGCGGCAACTGGATGAAAATCGGGTGTGTGAGAGAGAGAGAAAGAGAAAAAAGTGAGTTGTGCGAACGAATAGCTATGTAGAAAAGTTGCTAATTCGGTAATGCCTAACCAACCAGGACAATATACGAGCGCTCTAGCGCTTTTTATTTTATTCTTCTTCTCTTTTCTTTTCTTTTCTGTTCTTCCATCGCGGTGGTTGTATGCGAGTGTGGTCAATCACCACGAATTGAAATTAAATGAGATAATTAAATTTATTCTCCACGCGCAAAGCCAATCGCAATGGAAAAAGTTTTGACTTTTACGCGATTGTTCATTCTCATTTGCAGTGACAATTGTATTGAGCAACATTCACATAAATTGAAAACGAATAACGAAGGGCATAACAAATACCAAGATAAACTTGTAGAATCTGGAATATTGCATTGCGATATCCATGCGACAATTCAATTCAACAGAAGAGAATAATAATAAAGTTAACGAGATTTTGCGTAACATAGCGATTCAAGTGTGACATAAAATTGAACAACATATGTGTGCGCAATGCAGGGGAGAATTTTGGTCATTATCGAAAGAAAAACAAAGTGATAGAGAGATAAAGAGAGAGAGAGAGAGAAGAGAGAGAGAGAGAGAGAGAGAGAGAGAGAGAGAGAGAGATAAAGAGAGAATGGACAATTTGAAATTATACCCACGCATTTGTTGAATAAACAAAATCGGCCGACTATACGGATCCCATGTACCTTTGTATCGATTTATTTAATAAAATGTGACGTGTGTAAATTTTTGATTTTTCAACTCATTCATGCCAAAAGCCAATGAAAATGAGAACCCTCTAATCGAGCCAAAAAAAAAAAAAAAAAAACAAAGAGGTGTACGATCATTTGATGAGTGTGAGACATTAAATGGCTTTAGTATTTAACAGATTATACGTACGTTGCTACGCAGGTTTCTTAGCTATGTTATCAATAACCCACAATCGAACACACTTATCAGCGGAGTCTAGATGCTCATATAAACAGTTAAGCATATTACTTTAACACACATAAAACTTAATCGCTTCAGTGATCGCAAGAATTCGATAAACACAACAGAATAAAAGCAAACGAGAGTGCGATAAAGAGAAAAAATTCTCTTTCTCTCTCTCTCTCTCTCTCTCTCTCTCTTTCTCTTTCTCTTTCTCTCTCTCTCTATCTCTCTCTCACTCTCTCTCTCTCTTTCTTTACAACTAGAGAGTAAGAATGAAAAGTAGGAAAAAAGAGCTGAAGAAATAAAGAGAGAAACAGAGAGAGAGAGAGAGAGAGAGAGAGAGAGAGAGAGAGAGAGAGAGAGAGAGTGTGTGTATGTGTGTGATAGAAATGGAGTGAGAGAAAGAAGCATATGAATTGAAATTGCCATTCATTCAGTTTATCACTGCCGTGATAAAAATGTGAATGCACTTGAAAGACAAAACGTTAAGGTCTTAATTAACTTTAACCGTTTTGCGTTCATATAAATGGATAATGGATAATGATGAAAATAGAGGGAAATAAGATGAGAATGAGGTCAAAGCTACCAAAAAGACTATGAAATGAGATGAGATGAGAAGACAAAGACACAACTCGAATAAAAACCGAAACGAAGAAAGAATAATGGCCACATATTGTGTGACATGTGACGGAAAAAGGATACTACGTGAGCAAGAGAGTATATAATATGTGTGGCTGTGTGGTGGTCGACGTGCAGTCGCTTTATGACTTTAATGCTTTTGCTTCTAACCGAAATTTCATTTTTTTTTTTTTTCGGTTACCATTGTTTTCTATTTGCCATTCAGGCATTCTCTATATTGTTGTTTCTTTTCGTAATTTGTAAATGCTCCCGTGCGAGCATTGTTATTTGTTTGGTTTGCATTTTCCTCTTCTGTATTCAACATGTAGTTTGTGTGTGTGTGTGTGTGTGTGTGTGTGTTTTGTTTGTATTTTGTTGAAATTATGATAGTAAGCGATTAGGTGGAGAGATGTTGGAAAGGCATTCAAGCAGAGCAGAGCAGACCAGAGCCGGTGAATGGTTTATTTTCTTTTGTCTAACATGCAATTGAAAATAATCTACATTGAAAATCTTTCATTCATGCACGAATTGCTAGCATGACCGAGCCACAATTATGTTGTACTTTGGCTAACGGAACCAAATCATCTACTCATTTCTCTACGACAAAAAAAAAAAAAAGAAGAAAAACGGGTGAAATGCGTTTAGCGAAATGATTGAAATTTTCGCATAAACATCAACAACAAAAACAACAAAAGCATCAATTTACGTTTATATTCGCACTAAAAATCACACGAAACTTCACAAATTTTCCATATGGAAATATGAAAAGTGATTTGCATTTTTCTTTAAAACGAAAAATAAACCAACAATAATTTTATGGCCCGTCGTCATTTTATACCATTATATTGCCGAATGAAGTAGATTGAATATATATGCAATCGATGTGTAAAGCGTAATTCAGGTGTGTTTTTGCATTAGCTGAGTATTATGTAACATCATATCGTATTGCATTGTAACGAGCAACAGGAAAAGCGGCATATTTATTCTTAAGGATTTTGAGAATGCATGCGAAAATGAAATTATTGAAACGCTTTGCGGAAAAGTATACACAAAACATAGCACAACACCGTCAACTATGTATCAAAACAAAAAGGTCGAAAAAAGCACGCATCTAACAATAATAACATCTTGATCCAGAATCGCATGAATCACATCGCCTCCACACACACTCACAATTGCAAATGCAAACACAATCCAAACAAATACGGGTGAAACTTTATATTAGCATAACACTGTTGACTTTCATCTTATTTGCATTCGAAATGACACACATGCATGTTTCATTCATTCATTTTTCGTTTGCAATGCACGTTTCGTTTTGTCGGTGATTTCTTGCGCCTATTCGCCTTTTTATATTTCATTCAACTTTTCTGGTTCTTTGTTTCCTTTTCTTTCATGTTTATTCTTATTTCATTTTTGTTTTTTTTTTTTCTGTTTTGATTGAACTGACTGAGGTGAATGTGTATTTCCTTTAACGGTTTCGCATGTTGCACACTCTTTTTCGCATTCAAAAAAAAAACCTCTAATACTTGTTAAAAGAAATAAAAACCTCTAAAACTGGTTGTCGTGCGTGCGCTGGTGCGCTAACTTACAGTCATTTCCATTGCAATTGTATTGCTGAAGCGTATGTCATGAAAAGAGCTGTAGAATGTTGCCATTCATTAAGCCAAAGTGTAAATAAGAACATTTGCAAATTATGGCAAGTGTATGGTTCTTTTATTGTTACCGGTTGCAACAAATACTGTTGTTGTTGCTTTACTAATATGCGAATGTGGCGGTCTGTCACTATTTTGCCTTTTACTATTTGCTGTTTATGCATGCACTGTTTGCATTTGAACACTCAGAAATCGTTGGTGAACATTTTTTGGTGGAAAAACTTTGGTCATTAAGTATAAAACATCAACATTATTCTAATTATGTGTATATGTAAAAATGCAAGATATTATGCGTTTGGATCTCTTCCTTTCTTCGCTCTTGCTCTTCCATTCTCTCTCTCTCTCTTTTTCTCTCTTTCTCTCTCTTTCTCTCTCTCTCTCTCTCTCTCTCTCTCTCTCTCTCTCTCTCTCTTTGCTTGCATATGTTTTTTACTCAATTCGTTCCCTTGCCATGTTTAGCCAGTGTTTTGTTTCGAAATTATCTGGGTGCTCGAAAATTGCTTTTGCCTTTTCTCATTGCGTATGCGATTTTCTTGCCTTTTCTCATAGCATGCCATGCTGCATTTGCCGTTACTCATATGAATGTGTAAGGTGCGAGCATGCATACACAGTTTGTATAACCAAACATAATATTGCATAATACACAGCATTGGGTACCATGTAGTACCTAGCCCATTTCAATCTACTTAATTCGAATGTATTCGTTAATTTAGTTATAGCACTAACATACTCAAACTCACACAATACAATACAATGCAATGCAATATGGCACAGTACAACTATCACAATGTGTTTTCTTTCGCAAACGTTTTTAATTCGGTCTCTTCCTTCCTCTTTCACTCTCTCTCTCTCTCTCACTCTCTCTCTCTCTCTCTATCTTAGATTCTGCTTGCGCAGTTTTACCACCTTTTATTTAGTCGGTGGCAAAAAATACCATCCAATATTGCATTCAATTCACTTGCAATTTTGCCATTTTCCAAAGTTGCACAATTAACCAAACTAATAAATTTTCTCAATACTCACTCTCCCTTACTCATTCAATTTCTTTCTTTGTGTGTGTGCGTGTGTGTTTCTCTCTAAAAAAAAATCAACATTACACTCATCTAATGCAATTCACATTCCAAAAAGTTTTTGTTAAAAAGGTATTGCTTTTTTGCTCAAATAATAATTACTCTAATTTTATTTAAACAAACCACTGAGCTAGAACTGTTGATGTTATTTTGTTCTTTTTGTTGCTTTTTATACTTTTAATCGTAGTTATTTGTATTGTTATTTTACTTTTGACTGTTTTTCTTATAATTTTTCTTGTATTCAATTTTTGTTTTTCTTTATTTTCGTTTTTGCACGAAACAAGACATTCATGTTATTAAGACATGAGTGTTTGTTGTTGGCTTATCATGAATGGATCCAAAATTAAAAATAACAACAATGTTTAATTGGGTGAAATGTTGTTGCAACGTTTATTCGAAACGATGGCTCATTTAAGGCTTTTTATTGTGGACATGAAAATGTGTGGAAATTATTTGTGAATGATTTCAGTTAGAGGTGATGCACAATTTTCGTTTTCATACAATAAAAGGAAGTGGCCAGTAAAAAAGAAGCCAGAAGAAAAAAAAAAAAAAAATTAAAAAAAAGGAACAGAAATTTATGGTCTTTCTCGCACCACACAGATATTTATGAAAATTTATTATATCGAGCATTCTATATAATTTTCTGAAAATTGTGTGACATGTAATTTAGAAGGTTTGTTTACCGCATAAATAGCACAATGAAAGACCAATCTGACCGCATGGTATGCAATGTATGCGTTTGAATTGACCGGAGATGAAAACGACGAGGGGTTGATTCCATAGCACAACGTACAAAACTGACTTTGGTTTCATTTAAAATGAAGATAGCAAATGACAACATCAAGGCTATTTTTCTTCTATCATCCGGTTGTTGTGTGTGTGTGCGAGTGTTTTTTTTTTTTCTTCTTCGTTTTTCTTCTCTATTTCAGTTAGATATGGTCAGTACATAACGATTGCTGTTTGATTACCTCGGGGATGTATACGTTTTGGTCGCTCTCTTAAGATGACAGATGATGCAAGGTGACGGTAAGGGAAAAGCCAATGAACGCAAAAAAGAAAGAGAATGAGGTAGCAAAGGAGAATGAAGCAGCGAGGGAGAGAGAGAAAGTGAGGTAGTGAGAGAGAGAGAGAGAGAGAGAGAGAGGGAGGTAGCGAGAGAGAATGAGGTAGCGAGAGAGAGTGAGGTAGCAAGAGAGAGTGAGGGTGGGAGAGCGAGAGGGAGGGGTGAAGTTAGGTGGGTAGTTTGAAAGAAGAAGAAAAAAACGTCTCTCTCACACACAAACATCGTACAAACAAATGGCCGAATGACCATAAAGCATTGTTCAAGAGGAGACTAATGTTGACACGGCAACAGTGATGACTCTGATAAGCCTAAAATGGAATTTTAACGATATAAATATATATATTTTTCTTCCTATTTACCCTGCACAAATGACTATTATTTCGAGTTTTGTATCCATGCGGTCATTACGATTATATCGCCATGTACTTTTATCGTTGTTCAAACTCTCTCCCGTTCACATTTCGTGTATACCAATTGCTTTTGTTCATGATAAGTCAACGAAATTAATTTGTATGTTTCTTTTTCTATTTCGTTTATTCACAATTTCTTTTTCTTTATTCACATTTTTGACCTTTACAATTTTTTTAACCAACATTTCTGTCGTTTTTTGTTTTTTAGAATCTTCAGTGAAACATGTTTCACATCAGTGCGCTGAGTCAGAGTGAGTCAGCGCCGCTGACGGGATGAGTTTGAGTGAGAGACGAAGTTTGCTTCAAAAGCAAAAAGAGAGTGATTGAAAATGAAACAAATCATCAATGAGAATGTGAAATTTGATTTTCAGAAACAGAGCATCTACAAATCGGATCAAATTGAATATTTCAAAGAGGAAAATGACTTTTTTTTCACCTCAAGATATTATTGATGGTAGTGACAACGAAATACGTTTTTTTTCTTCTCTGCTTCAACATCAATGACAACGACGAAGTACATGCAAACTTTTTCAAATACTGATCTTGAAGTTGTTTTTCTTATTTGAAATCGAAAAATGTCTACGGTTAAGAGACTTAACGGTTGGAATTCAGAATTCTCATTCGAATTGTGATTATTTTTCATTTTCTTCATCCACATTTCAAACGAGAAACATCTCTTGAATAGACAGAGTACCTTGAGATGCAGTACATATGCAAATATTTCAATTTTTCAAATATATATGTGCATAAGATGACCATTGTAACGCACAATGATTAAAGAAAGACGACAATTAGTCGTATCATAACTGTATTCTCATTGTTCTACATTTTGTCATAAAATGCACATAATAACAAGAGCTGATCAACCAGTCAGCTCCACTACATGTTGGGATAGATAGAAAATTAAAAACTTACCACCGAATACTACGCAACTCAATGTAATTATGTCACCCTCAGCATACGGTCCAACGACTGTGCTTCGTTCATTACCAGTATCGTCTCTTATACTTATTCTATCTGGAGGCACTGTAAAGAGAAATTAAAAGAATATTGAGTGAGTAGAGAAACACAAAGAGAGAGAGAGAGAGAGAGAAAAAAAAACCCCCGAAGAGAAATTATCATTCGTTGTTAATTTGCCGGCGCGCATCAAAGTGTTGTCATGCGTTCGCTTTGGCATCAATTCGCCGGAAATTAATTGCTATTGCTGCAACTCATTCGTTTGCTTGCGCGCTTACGTTCACACCCCATACATATACCACCTCATTCTTTATAACAATTTTTCAATTGGTTAGTGTGAGAATGGAAATATTATTAGTGCAGGTGAAGCGTGTGCAAGCAAACCAACCAGCCCGAACTAAACTTTTAATTGGAAATTCAAGTATACTTACGTATAACTGTCAAATTGACTTTACTATTTCTAGTTTGAGCTACTTTGAAATCGACTGCATTGAGAGAAAGTGAGAGAGAGAGAGAGAAAGAGAAAAATAAAAAAATTTGTTAAGCAATTATATAAAATCATAAACATGAAACTAAATAAAAATTGATACTTACCACTGTGGTTTTTGAAAAAAAAAAAAACGGGACAAATTCATGGAAAGAAGAGAAAAAGAAAATAGAAAGCATTATTAAGAAGAATAAACATTCACAATTCAAAAAAAAATCGTTTTAAATTGTTTCAAAATCCTTAGAAATTAATTTTCTTAAAAATAAAAAATCTTCAAGAAATTTGAATATTTTTCTTCGTTTTTCAAAATGTTTGTGATTCACGGTGCTCAGATGGGAGAAGAAAAGGGTGTAACTTGACCTTTCACATCACTTTAAAGGCTCTAGTTCCTAGGAATATATGTATTTCATCGTTGAAATCACTTCATTTACAAGCTACGCGAATGCGAGAATCTGAAGCACTTGAATCATTTACAATGTGCACCAAAGCATTCCATTCTCGATCAATCACATGAAAACAATACATAGAAATTGAATTTAAGCTGTGATTTAGGTAACTGATTATCGCTAAAATTATCTGTTGACAATTATTATTATACCAAATTTCAAATTGAATAAAATAAAATCCTAAATCTAATATGACAAGATATATATAGATGTGCGAGATACATTACCGACATCGATAAATTCCTGAATCCATTTCTTTTGCATTTTGTACGGCCAATTCACCTGGTTGCTTGTCAAATAGGAAATATGCACGATTGGCAAACACCGTTTCATCAGACCATCGTTTGGCCGCCTTAAAATCACGATCTCGTATATCCACACTATTCACGTAAGTAGATAGATGTGTGTTGTTGTCATCATCATTATCATTTTGCATTTTCCAACAAGTCAAAATCCAGTCAACCGAATAATATCATTCAAATTCGTCAAATCAATTCGATGTAATCCACATTGACAGTCCAGAAAATACAAATACACACACATGATTGCATATATGCGATGATGTGTTATGCCATGCAATGGATGTTGGTATGGTCCAGCATTTGATGTTGTTGCACAAATGTAGCGTTGGAAAATAAGGAATTCCACAAGTAGAAAATATATGAGCAACGACGAGAAAATGAGGAAAAAAAAAAAAAAAATAGAGAAGAGAACGTCAATAGAAGAAAACATTAAATAGAGAAAATGTTGATAAAAAAAAAAATGAAAAAAAAAAAACGAAACAGAAAATGAAAAGAAAGAAGAAAAATTGGGAAGAAAATCATGTTTTCGCGTAAGTGAACTGCTGACATTAAATATTCAAAGATAAATAGAAAAATAAATTTTCCCATTTGTATACAATATCATGCTAAACCTACTATTAGTATTAATATTATGTATTAGTTGTTATTACGTATGCACTGTTGCCGCTGATCGCATAATGTGCATGTAAATATGTATTTAATGTGTTCGTGTTCATATAAATTATCAACATGGTGCGCTCTTCTTGTACATTTGAAAGACAGATCTATCGCACTTGCACAAACATGTGTGTACATTGAATATTGAACGTGAACATCGTATATTGTACAGCCCCATATACACATGCACACAATATTTATCCTTAAATGGATTAAACTGGTTGTTTTTCGTCATATTGCTTCGTATTGTTGTTGTTGTTGAGTTTTTTTTTTTTTTTTTTTTTTTTGGGGTTTTGGCGTGTGAGTATACATTACTCTATTATTAGTATGCAAGACGATGTGAAATTTGGTGCCGTGCTGAAAAATTGGATGGGCACGATGACAACAACATTGAAAAAAGTGTTGAGAAAATATTTAAGCAAGAATCTTTATCCACTTGTATTTACATACATATAGCACTCACATGTTTATGAAGAAAAACAATCATCTATTAGTACAATCTAAGAATCTTTGGAAATGAGAACATGTCTAGCCAAGAATTTAATTTAAGTGAGGCTTTCTGTTTTTCTTTCTCTCTTTCTCTCTATATATACTATATAATTCTCTGTGCGTTTCTTTGGTCATTCTATGTTTTGTGTCATGGTCACTTTGACCCCATCGCATTTTCGTACAAATTACTACGACCATTTCGATATGCAGTCTTTTTTACGGTACAAAAATGGCCAATTTGAAACAGAAAAACATTGAGATAGAGAGATGGATGAATAAAAAGAAGATATAGAGAAACGGAGATGAGAAGAAAAAAAAAAATAGGCACAATGATCTCGCATTTCATAAATTAAATCCAACAACGGCGCGTGCTTTTTTTTTCTCTACACTTTGCTCACATAAACTGTGTATTTATTGTTTTAGCCCCACTGTTGATACATTTACAAAGTAAATTGAATGGCGTGCACTTTCGATCGGCATTAAAATATTGTTAAAGCTACACATTGTGGTATCTTTTGCATATTTTATTGGCTACGCGTATGTTCAAATGATCCATAAAATGGAATATAATTCATATTTATTTCAATATGGATGTTACTTATATTGAGAATGTAAATGTTAACGTTATGTGTGAGTATGTGTTTCGACTTTTTCTTTATTTTGCGCCAATTTTTTTTTTTTTTTTCATATTGTAATTGGTCAATGGTAAGCCTGAAAAACGGAGCCACGCATGATTTACGATGCTAAAATTAAGCTTTTTTTCCATAAACATTTTTTCATTTCTCTCTCACTCTCACTCTCTCTCTCTCACTCTCTCTCTCACTCTCACTCTCACTCTCTCTCTCTCACTCTCTCTCTCTCTCTCACTCTCTCTCTCACTCTCACTCTCTCTCTCTCTCTCTCTCTCTCTCACTCTCTCTCTCTCTCTCACTCTCTCACTCTGTTTTCTATGTCTCTTTCTCTCTCTTTATGTGTGTGGCTGTGTGTGTATATGTATATGAATGTTTGTACGTGCTTCGAACTAAACGAACAATTTGATTCTCTCGTATCCGTATTGCCGCGTGGGATTTGCGACTTTTTCGCGATTCAAAAAACTAATGAATGGCTATCAGAAAATGAAACAAATGAATGGGAAATAAAAAAAAAAAAATACTGGAGATGGAGAAAAAAAAGGAATAATAAAAAATAAACGGAGGAACATAGGTGAAAAAAAAATGTGAAATGAAAAAAAAAGGCGAAAAAAACACCCAAATCTTGCGGTTGAGTAAATTACAGTATGAGAGAAATGGAGAGAAAAAGCCAAAAAAAAAAAAAAAATATTTATTTTACCTGTAAATTGGAGCTCCTTTACCCGCTCTATACCACAGCACCAACACAACATCATCATTAACATCGTGTGTGCTAACATTGCATGGTAAATATACCGTTTCGCCGATGAGCGCCTCCATTGCGACGACGGGTACTGTACATGGAAAGAAAGGAGAAAAAAAATTGTTTTTGTTAAATATACGGAAAAATACATATCAATTGAAAATGTGGTTTCAACGAATTTCACTTGAAAGGCATAAATATTTTCCTTCGTGTTATTCATTTCTTTCTCTCTCGCTCTTTTTTTTTTCACCTGAAAATAGTTCATGTCAATTCACGCGGTGTATTTCATTTTTGCACTTTAAAATGAAACAAACAAAAGATAAAGTCATTTTGCCATTGCATTAGATGATTATTTTCAATGTATTCATAATCAAACCACATCGACAATAGACAATATTTGAATTGGGCCATTTGCCCAGTAAAAATTGTCGCTAAAAAGTTTTCATAACTTTTTGTGTTTACGTTTCGTAAATTATCAATAATATTCAATAAGTTTTATAGCTTTCCCGCTTAATGACTTTTGGCTCGTAATTTTTTCCTTCTTTTCTCTTCTGTTTTGTTTTGTTTTCTTCTAACATCTTTTCTTCGAATTTTCTAGCGTATGCGTTACTGTTGTAAACATTGGCTCATCGACCATCGTCGAAGCAAAAAAAAAAAAAAAAAAAAAATAAAAAGAAAACTTGCTGAACCACCAAAACGGATAATTTTTCACATATTTGGTTTTAATATTCTTTTGATGTCGTTAAATACGACGAAAATAAGTGAAGCGAAAATAAGAATCGAGCAATATAAGATGAAATGTATAATAAAAGAAACGAAACACAAGAAATGAATAACAAGGAAAATGTAGAGAAAAGAATGAAGAAAGAGAAAGAAAAAGAAAAAAAGAAGAACGAATAGAGAGAAGAAATGAAAATATTCGGCAAAAAGCATCAAAAGAACTTCGACCCATTCAGTGAATTATTGCGGTTAAATGTGGAAGAGAAAAAGCCATAAATTTATAAATATTTTAATTATTTTTCTTTTCTCTGGTGTGCACATAAATCAAATTACTACATGCTACTTGTTTGCATATTTCCCAGCGAAGAGAAAAATAAAAACCATCAACAGCAACAACTAACAAATAAAAAAAAAAAAAAATTGGATGCTGAGCTTTTCCGCACAAATGGACTGAATTTGTAAACCGCAAAAGAAATAATCAATTACGTTTTCCTTTCTAGCTGATTTCATTCATCACCCTTCTACACTTTCAATTTTCCCAACTTATTCACTCTCTCTCTCTCTCTCTCTCTCTCTCTCTCTCTCTCTCTCTCTCTCTCTCTCTCTCGGTTAGTGGGCAAAATCAAATGAATTTAAAATGAAGAAGCACTATCTATATTGAACACAAAAATCAACACCGACTGCAAACCATCAACTCAAGTCAAGTCACTAAAAAAAAAAAACTTTATCACAACTATCGTCAATGTGCATTACGAATGGGAAATAAAAAACAGATGGAAACTCTGCGCAAATAATGCAAATCGATTTCCATTTGTTTGTAAGTGTGTTCATTAGATAGTTTTCACATAAAATCAATGACATCGATGATCGATTCAAAATGTTTATTGCAAGTAATAAAGAGAATTTGATATTGAATGCAAATGCTCTGAAAATTTCTCAGCTAATAATCGCTTTTTCACTTGGGAAGCAACCGTACGCTTCTTCGCTATTGCTTTTCTCTTGTGTTTATGTTTTTGTTTTTGTTTTTTTTTTTCGCTACGAATTGGCTGAAATTCAATGCGTTTTTCTATTGTGTACTAGTCGTTTTCCGTGTTTTGGCTCATCATTACCATGTTCATAATACTGTCGCTATTCCAAACATTGTTTGCCCTATTTATTTATATTTTCTATATTTTCTCACTCACTCCCTCTCTATTATTTTCGCTCTCTTTATTTGTTATCTTTCTCGCGATCAGTTCCGCTCTCACTCACACATATTTTCTCTCTTTCTCTCTCTCTCTCTCTCTCTCTCTCTCTCTCTCTCTCGCTCTCTCTCTCTCTCTCTCGCTCTCTCTCTCTCTCTCTCTCTCTCTCTCTCTCTCTCTCTCTGTCTCTGGTTCACTGTATATGTGTCAAATATTAAAAGACATTCATCATAACGGCAAACTTTTATTCACAGTGTTGTTGCATTCATTATTTACTCCTCGGCAATCTGCACATTAGCAAAATTCGCCTCGTTTTGCATTGTTTGGTTTGCTTTTTGAAAAATGTTGAACGTATTTAAAACATAAATAAAACGGTTTTCAGCATTAAACTGTTATTACATGACATCAGCAATTTATTCGTAGCAATAGCCATATACAATTTTCCTGTATGCGACAAAAAGCCAAAGAGGATTTTTCACCATGCACTCGGGCTCAGTGTTGTGTTTTCGCTATTTTTTCGCTGTCTCTATTTTTCCCAATCTCTCTATGTCTCTCTTTCTTTCTCTCTCTCTCTTTCTCTCTTTCTCTCTCTCTCTTTCTCTCTCTTTCTCTCTCTTTCTCTTTCTTTCTTTTTCTCTCTCTCAATTTCTTTCTCCCTTTATATTATGTGTGTATTTTTAGAGAAGAAATGCCTCCGAGATAACCAAAGAAGATGAAGAAGCAGCAACAAATGAAGAATAAGACGAACAAAAAAATGGAAATATTATAGAATACAACGGCTAAGTCTAGCTGCAGGTGAATGCAAGTATTTGGGCATATCTCGTTTGAGCACATTTTATTCGTTTGGTAACGTTATAAAGTTGCAATGAATGGAAAGAAAGGAAAAAGATGACTTTCTCCCTAAAGAAATGAAACAAATAAACGAACGAACGAAAAAAACGAAAAAAAAAAAACAAGAAGCAACACAAGAATAAAAAAACGAGAAACTTAATGGATTATGAAACGATGGAAAAGGATGGTAAAACTCATAATTTTCCTCATTTTTAATACTCTATATATAATGTACGCAACGTACTCTTGCACAAAATGGGAATAAAAACAGGAAAGAGAAAAAAAATATAGCAAAAACACTCTCACACACACACACACACACACACACACACACACACACACACACACACACACCACACACACACACACACACAAAATGAAACAGCTAAACGCTTATAACAAAGAACCCATTTCATTATAATAAATATTATTTTGCGCCACAAAAGCGGGACACTAGAATAATAAGAAAGCTCGACAATTGGCATTTTCAACAGAACAACCGAAAAATGTGCTATTTGCTGTACTTTACCGTGCATTTATAACGTTTGCAAATGGTATCAAACTAATGGCAAATTATTTACGCGGAAATTTTCTCAATAAACACAAATGGAATGGCCAGCATGTTGCCTCTCTTTAAATAACCATTACACATAATCATTTCGTAATTTTATTCATAGTTTTTAATGGAAATTCTATTCAGTAATATATGCAATTGCATTTATGTCAATACATTCAAATAAATGATTGAAAACAACGAAATGAAACGAAACGAAACGATTATGGATTTCTAAATGAATGAAATGTGCGGAAGAATTAATTTTGGAGATTATAAACGCTGTAAATAATTGGAAATTAGAATCCAATGATTCTTTGTGTGACAAATTCAAGAATTAAATTCAAATATATTTTCTAAAATAAATTCATATTTTTTTTTTTCTAATCAATGGATGGTAGAAGACATGTTCTAATTACAATTCATGTAACAATTTATGATTTTAAAATGTATTGAATTGTATATAACAATGTATAATTAATTGAGGATGGTAAGCAAGAAGAACCCGCGCATCTCAAGTCAAAAAAAAAAAAAAAAAATTGTATAAAATAACTGTGAATGAAATGTAAACCATTCTGTAAAAGCTGTCTTATCCATTAAATAGGTTTGTGTACTGCTCCGTTGCTAATGCCTTAGATTCGGGTATTGGATTTTAGTATAAAATAATGGACGATAGACGTACATTTCAAGTGAAAGTATTGCGTTCTATGTGTTGGTCGTGTGTGTGTGTCGTTAGCATGTGGTTGGCCACTAATGATTTGGGCTATTTTTATAATTAAATTGATGCGAGAAACGGTGCAAGTCCTTAATTTTTGGCCCCTCAAATCTATCGTTTAAAATCTGTTGAAAGCAGCCCTTTGAGCTGATTCAGTTTTGTACCGGTGGCGGTGTTGATGGTCGTGTGGCAATTAACATAATTGCAAAACAACTTAAAAGGGTTTCAAAGAAAATTCTCTAACATTTTCTATAAATCCCAAGTCAAGCAAATGTTACATCTTAATCATAATCATCACAAATGTAATCCAATGGTAAATTGTTCCCTTCAAAATATTACATGCAAAGATGTTTCATTTTCAAAAGAGGCAAACAACATTTTACAAGAAATCATAAAACGCATCACGCGTGTTATGGATTTGGCCAAAATCAATTATGTGCTAATGTGCTTATTTTCATATTATTTGCCATTTCAAAATTGAACATCAACCCGGAGAGCAGCCATCAATTCTTTTTGGGCTAAATGCAATTAGCCAAAGCATCACTGATGCAGCCTGTTATCTCACACTCTATTTAAATTTGATTAGGATGATTGAATTAAATCACATCAATGTCATTTATCATATTTCTGTTGAATTGATTTTGCTGTGCCAGCTAGTGGGTGTGTGTGTGTGTGTGTGTGTGTGTGTGTTGTTTGTGTTTATATCTATGTATATGCCTGCACACACCATCAACTCAACCATTTTCAAGTGGCAACTACAACATTTTGAAATAATTTATTCCAATTACATATGGATTTTGACCATTTTATTTTCATATCAATTTGTAAATTGGATTCTAAAATCGATAAAGTGATTTCGACAAACTACTCGAATTCATAACGACTTGGCATTTATTAACATATTTTGAGGTTTCTAGTTTTGAGTTTTGAGTATTCAGTTTTGTAAATTTTACCCCAAAATATCATCATACCACATACACATATACATATACAGATATATTCATAAATGTTATCAAATTGACGACGGTGAATATGCGAATCATTGCCATATAATGACAAATATACTGGCATTTTGTTTAATGTATGAATTGTGAATTGCATCATGCACACATGCACATACGTTCACTTACATTTGATATGCTGTGCTCATCGACACATGAAACTTTGACTCACTGATGAGCTTTTAATGTAAGTGAAATGATGTAAGTATATAATTTATGTTATGAGTTTGTGAGTTTGAAATGCAAGTTTTCAATGCACAATGCAATGCAATGCAATGCAATGCAATACAATGACATACCATACACATATATATTCGGTTGAACGATTTGTGTGGCTCATATTTTATGGAACAGTTGAATGCGATTGAAGTGATTTAGTCGCAATGGTGGTTAGCACGTTAGCTATGGCCTGGCAGTCACCAGCCATAAACTTTATCATATATTTATTGGTTTTGGCATCATTATAGAAACTGATTAATAAGATGATTTAAAGCGATCCATGTGGTTAATATTCTCAATTAATTAAATAACTTTACGCTATTTGATTCACATTGATGATGCCAAGCAAGCAACATTTTAAATCATAAATTCATTATCTTATGTGGTATTATGATCAATTTAATTGAATTAGCACGGAAATAGATATCATTTAAACAATATTCTCACCCTAACTGTTTGACTCACTTTCCTCTCTCTCCCTTTTCCCTCTTTCTTTCTCTCTCTCTCTCTCTCTCTCTCTCTCTCTCTCTTTCTCTCTCTTTTTTTTTTCTCTCTCTCTCTCTCTCTCTCTCTCTCTCTCTTACTCTCTCTCTTACTCTCTCTTTCTCTTTCTTCCTCTTTCTCTCTCTTCTCATCTCTTCTCATCCCGTTCTATCTCTTGGTGTATCAATAAATAAATACAAGACTTCAAGTGGAAACCAATATTGGTTGATTAAATTTCTTTACAACAATGCTTTGCCAGATGTGTCAGAATCGGTTCAGTTCGATTCGATTCACTTAACTCATGCGAAGAATTTTTAGAGAGTCAAAGGAAGATGAGCAGAGCGAGAGGGAGAGAGAGAGAGAGTGAGCGAGAGACGAGAGAGCGAGAGGGATTGAGAGCGAGAGAGATTGAGAGCGAGATCGAGAGCGAGAGAGAGAAAGAGTGAGAAAAAAAAAAAAGTGTTACAATGAATGTTTCTTATATGAGAGGATGATGCCATTCACATTTTGATCAATTGGTTTTCTCAACTTGTATCCACTCAACCATTTCCAATACATGAAAATATTTTAGTGGTATTCTCATGTTAATAGGGCCACCTTTTCATTTAAATAACATTCGCATGACACAGTGCGATCAATAGACACGTTGAAAATGGAATCAATATCAAGTGGATTTTAACATTTATGCACCACGAAAATAATGGCCAACGAAATGAAAATGGAAGCGATTGTCATCAAGAATACTTCATCAATATTTTATATATTTATACCGTTTTGAATGGATATGTCTATCGATGTCGGTTTTGTATTTCATGTTTCGCTTTTTCTTTTCATTTTACATTCTCTTCGTAATACTCTTGGTTCCAAACAATTTTTGTTGTTCTCTTTCTCATTCGTATTTGCATTTACATTCAATATGAATATTTGTTTGTTAACCATATTATATTATCATCACCTCAATTTTATGAATAAATCAATTGAAAATATATTTTAAATTGTTATCATCAAGTCGAATTTTCTTGATTAAATTACGTAGATTTCATTTTGCAATTACCTTGAATTGAATTAAGTAAAAACAAACAAGTAAAACAAAATATAACACCAAACTTTTGAAAGAAATTACATTTTGCATTCTTTTCAGCATGAAAATTGATTTTAAATGATAGAAGAGTCTCAAAGATCATCTTTAAATGTATTTAATGAATAATTCCGTAAGAAAAAACTAAATGAAAATTTAACGAAATCAAAATTATAAAATGGCAAAAATAAGTTAATAATACATTTTGATTAAACTAAAGAATATCAAATAAAATTAAAGTCATAATAACTACTAGGCTATTCAGGTTAGTCAGACGTATTTATACCAAACATGATTCTCATTCTATCATTCTCTTCATCCTGTTTGAATGCGGTTTGTTCTCATTTCAATAGCAAATCTAATCGATGTTTTATAAGTGGTTCTATTTTGCCTGATGAATCTGCTGTTGTTGTCATGTGAATTCAACGATATCATTTATCTGACAATTCCATTTGTGCCGTGCGCATTACACATACCCGCACCCAAGCAAATATTCGAACGATTCATTTTTCGCATTTCAACGGTATATATATATATATTTGGCTACCATGTGCTATTTTCATTGAACAGTTAAATACTACATTTTGTGGTAAATAATTTCATGTCGGATGTTATTTGTTCATTTAAAACTGTGTGCCACATCCGTTTTTTACTCTTATATTAATACTTTTTGTTTTTGTTTTTTTATTGCTTCCTCGAAATTTTATTCGTTCACGCTTCGCGCATGAAATTTCGAAAAATAAGAGATAGAGAGAGAAAGAGCGAGAGGAGATGAAAAAAGAGATTTCAAAAGATAGATAGAAAAAAGGGAGAAGAGACAGATGCAAATATCACAAAATGTATGCGTCAATAGGTTTTTGATAATAAAATTAGCCATGAATAGCGTATTGATGAAATTTAATTAAATTTTGAAATGCCACACTCGGTGTTGTTTTTTTTTTTTTTATTTATCGATGTTATTGCGTTCCATTCGTATGTATGTTTTTTTTGTTTAATAATCTGCCTGTGTGTCGCATCGTATCCCGTATACAATTATCGTCTATTCACGACTTTATGCGCATATCTACCTCATGCGAGTGTTTTTTTTTTATCGGTTGGTTTTTGGGTTATGCTTTGTGGGACTATTTGTTGAAATTATTTTTCAATCGATGACAATTTTGTTTTTCTCGATTTTTTTATTTTATCTATATATAAATATATTCCTTTCTCTCTCTTTCTCAGAGTGTCTCTCTCTCTCTTTCTCTCTCTCTCTCTCTCTCTCTCTCTCTCTCTCTCTCTCTCTCTCTCTCTCTCTCTCTCTCTCTCTCTCTCTCTCTCTCTCTCTCTCTCTTCCTCTCTCTCTTTCTCAAAGTCTCTCTTTCTCTCTCTGTTCCATTGAAAAAGTGCATATTCATGTTGCTTCAACTGAAAAAAAAAAATTGAATAAATAAATGTTTGTCAAAGTAATAATACGCAGAGTTCAAAATGTTTTGCAGAAAAGTCTGGAGATGAAACATTTATTAACGGCCATTTGCTTTACTTGCATCATCGCCACTTCCATATTTTACAATACAATTCATTGAACAGTGAGTGACTTTAATAAAACTGAAAATTAATCGAAAAACTTTTACCGGATTTTTTCACAAATTTTTTATTTTTTTTTTTTTGTTCACTATTTCATTGTAGTTATACCAATCAATGAAGAATTCAAAAAATTCTTATAAGCATATTTGGTTTGTTGTTGTTGCATATTTGGTGGAGTACTGCAAAAAAAAAAAATGTATTCAATGGGCTGCAACTCGCCTTACTCAGGAAAGATATTCAACGAAATACAATGTATTCTTTTTTTTCCGCCATTTTATTATCACTCGCTGGTTCTTTGTTGTTTTATATACAGAAAATATATTGTTTTCTTTCTATCGAAATTTTAATATGTATGTATTCATGTGATGCAATATCACTAGACGGACGACCCAAATAAATTGAACTAAAAGACCAAAATGACGATCAAATTTATATTGACGTTCAATACTGAATTGATATTGGACCGTTCAGTGTCTGTGAATGAACGTAAGGCGAATGCATTGCCTCAAATTGATGGGGTTCCATTTGCATTGAATTTAGTGAAGCCATATGGCGAAGCCATTGATAAGTGATCTTTTGGTTCATGTTTGTCGAATTACGTTTAAATATTTGTTATATGGGACCAGGCTGCATACATTTCCACTAACAATATGTTTGCATACTAAAAACTACAGAATAGATGTAGAATAAATAAATAGCAAAAAGTACGATGCGTCGGCCATACCGAAAGCACACAAATATGCGCGCAAATATATCAGCGTGAGTTTATCAAACTTACTATGTGTAATGTTTATATATTATTTACGTTTTTTTTTTCGGTGGCAATTTTTTTTTTTTTTTTTTCTTTTTTGATCGTTTGTTGGATACTGGTCAATATAACGATGTAATACGTTCCATGAATTGTCAGAGTGCAGTAAAACTGAACAGCGCACGCTGTTGTGGTGTCAGTTAAATGCCAACAAACGAGCTTCATTCGCTCGATCCAAATATGCTATCCACCTTTGTGCTGGCAACTTTTTATTTCATTTTAACAGTTTGTTGAAAATGTGTTTTTTTTTCGTTGTTGTATGTTTGACATTCGTTTCTTGTTGATTTTGTTTTTGTTTATTCTTGATATTTTTTTTTTTTTTTTTATGCATCAAAACATATTTGCATACATGCGTGATAGTGAATTGATTGCTAGGATAGGCCATAACTTTCAAATATTCACCATTGAAATATTTTTGGGGGCCATATGGGTACGTAACGATCGATTGGCACTTTTATCAAATAATGGTGCTCGTATAAATATCAACCGAAATCTTGATTTTTCTTCGTTTTTTCTCGTTTGCCTCATATTCAGTATACTTGAAAATCTATTCGGGCAAAGGGTATAACGTGCTTTGGCCGCTTTTCATGAAAATTACAGATATAAAATACAGAATGACATTTACTGTCGTTGTGCGCTCATTTTTCCACTCGCAGCTCTTTGCAAGCAATCAGTTTGAGGCTCAGTTCACTTTTTAATTTGATGCTTTTGTCCTCTCTCAACATTTTCATTGTCATACCCTGCTTCTTTTTGTTCTTTTCTTTTCTCCTTTTCTCCCTTTCTTACTATCTCTCTCTCTCTCTCCTTCTCTCTCCTTCTATCTCCTTCTATCTCCTTCTCTCTCCTTCTCTCTCAACTACCTCCCTCCCTCTCTCTCTCTTTTGTAATCTGCCTCTATTCGTTAACATTTTCTCATGTAAATAAGAATATTTCAAATACACGAATATATTCCATTAGTAGATTGTATCTGAATGATTCGCATTAAGTTTGCGCCATGACATCGTTTTTTCCATCTCTGTCTTTCGCTCTCTCTCTCTCTCTCCCCTTTTTGCTTGCGTTCTTGTTCAT
>JAQOWM010000568.1:432500-572500 GCA_029041755.1 Resseliella maxima | reverse complement strand
ACATAGTTCAGTTAAAATCATTTTTTCTCGATTCTTTCAACTCAAATTATGTTCAAAACTGAACAAAAACAACAACAAAATTATAATTCATTCTACGTTCAAGTTATTGTGATTTTTTTTTTTTTTTTTTTTTTTTTTGTATACATCTACATTCCAAGTTGGGACAGCAATTAAAAGAGATTCATTTTAAAATTCATTAAAAGTGTTGAGTAAAATCAGAAAAAAATTAGCCAGCAGCAGACATAGAGAAAATAAGCCAAGAGACAGGAGAGGAGAGGAAAGGAAAGAGAGAGAGAAGGAAAAAGAGAGAAATTGAGAGAAAGAGAGAGAGAGAGAGAGAGAGAGAGAGAAAGAGAGAGAGAGAGAGAGAGAGAGAAAGAAAGAGAGAGTGGGAAATAACGAAAAAGAAAGAAGCGAATAAACAAGTATTTTTAATGCTGAAAAAGAATGCGAGCAAAAAAAAGCCATGAATCGAAGTGGCCACGATGAAAAATTCTGAAATTTAATTTTAATGAATAGTGTTTACTTTCTATTTTGCAATACTCATTGCAACTCTTTCTTTATCTTTCATTTCTTTTTCGTTTCTTTTTTATTATGTTTGTTCATCGTTTTCTTTATCGTTCCTTTACTTCATTTTTCGCTGCCAACTGCCCTTAGTTCTGTACTTTATTTTGTTTTCAATTGGAATTAGTAAGCGAACATTTCATTGATGCGAAGAAAAAACGTCAATTTGCAAATAAAATGCAATCCATAACTACATAGTGTAATTGAAGTAAAACAGTCAACAAATATGTATTTACAATTGAAACGGAGATGCTCACAATGAAAATCGATTTCATTAAAATTTAAATTGGTTGGTTTTCTCTTTTAATTATACATCAATTAGATGGATGAAAAGGTATTAAACAAGTAAATTTATTTTCTAAAAAAAAGAGAAAAAAACACGCACATGTAGTGAAAAAGACAGAGTACAGAACAAAGTGAAAGAGCAAGTGAGCGACAATATATTTCCATTATATAGTTCGTGTATTGAAAGTAATCAACCAACCAAAGCCAAAAGTAAACCAAACCCCCCGAACCAAATAGTGTATCAACTAAAAGCACTTTAACATTTGAAAGAGTATTGATTTCCAAATAGCAGTCATTGTTCGGGAATGCATTGTGCGAGATCTCATTTTGTTAGGAGAAAAAAAAAAAATAAAAGCGAATTAAGTAAAAAGAGCACGTTGTTCTGTTCAGGAAATAAACCATTTTCGTGCATGTGTATACATTGAAAATTCCAAAATGCAACGCAGCTTAGCAAGATCCGTATGTTCAATGAGAATTCACGTGTGAAATGTAAAGACAAACATACACATACACATACACACACTTATTCTATCGCAATTGGTATTGAAATTGGAATAGAAGCTGCAATTTTACATTGCACAAAGTTTTCGGTTTTTCAGCACAAAGTTAGCAATTTATCTTATCGCTTTAATAAACTATCGACAAATTATTTTCGCTCATATTTCGTACAGCATTGCAACTTTGAATGAAATTGAGTTTTGTGTATAAATACGAATGCAAAATTATTCGCTTTCTTTCTTATTCTCTCTCTCTTTTTCTCTCTCTCTCTCTCTCTCTCTCTCTCTCTCTCTCTCTCTCTCTCTCTCTCTCTCTCTCTTTCTCTCTCTCTCTCTCTCTCTCTCTCTCTCTCTCTCTCTCTCTCTTTCCCACACTTCGATCTTCTCCATCGAGCCTTTGAGATAATTGTAACACAGTGTGCTTTATTTTGCCCATGCAAACACATTCACAAATTTCTCTTAAAGCTTCTGCTTAACGTAAAAGTCTGCATAAAATTATTTTTAAACAGACACGAATTACACGCACATTACAGTAGTAATTAAAACATACAGTGAAACAAAATCATAGATAAAAAATATGTTTGAGCATTTGTCGTGATGTGTTTATATGGTTCGAGATTTAGCGTGTGTGTGTGCTTGTGTGCGTTTCGAGCATTTGAAGTATGTTTGTGCTACTATGTCCTCTGAATATTACAAAATATTACTGAGAATGTATCATGTACTTAGACACGCGTCAAATTCCTCGCATATTCATTGAGTATATGTGCAAAGCAGAAGGGAAAAAAAAGAGAAAGAGAGAGAGAGAGAGAAAAAGAGAGAAAGAGAAAGAGAGAGAAGAAGAGAGAAAGAGAAAGAAAAAGAGAAAGAGAGAGAGAGAAAGAGGAAGAGAAAGAGAAAGAGAAAGATAAAGAGAGAGAGAAAAAGAGAGAGAGAGCGAGAAAAAGAGAGAGAGTGAAAGAGATAAGTCTTACTAGAAAATTGGCGTAAAACATATAATTTTCTTGTGTGTACTTTTGCATCGTGTGCGCTGTACAATGTGGTAGTGGATAGATTCTAATTTAAATAGCTAAATGACGTGAAGTAGATAGATGTTGAAAATAGTATGGATATAACGCGCTACGCGACAAGGATTTTAAGGCAAGTAGAGATGGGTGACGATGGTGGTGGTGGTGGTGATGGTGATGGTGATGGTGACGATAGCGGTACACACAAGATGTCATAACCAAACGAAGCTTATACACCTTGTAATAATATTGTCGTTGGAAATGTGAATGTTTGGTTATGTGCTTGTGTGACTGTGAAAAAGAGCCCAAAGTGTGTCTGTATGTGTTTTTCGGTTATTGTAAAATAAAAATTTAAATTAAAGTCTTCCGTCTGTTTACTTTGAACCCGTTCGCATGGCAATGAAGCTATGATTTTCACCCAGCATATCCATATTCATGGAATACGGGCCTTTTTCATTTCGTTCCACATTTCTCTACATTTTTCCTTTTTTTTTTCTTTTTTTTTTTGCTCATTTCTTCCTTTTATCGTTGAATCCGTACAGCGGTCGTTCGTTGCAGTACACTCAATTCTCATTCCGTTGAAGTTCGTTGATTCTCGTTGCTTATAATTGCTACTGCTGTTACTGCTACAGCTATTTCTGGTACTGCTGGTTTATGATACAACCGCATGGCATCGAATGTTTCGATGGCAAACCGGGCCAACATGTATACACCGTATATGAAATCGGGTGAGATAGCGAGAGAGTAAAAAGATGCTATGCAAAGACAATTTAAGCTTACAAATGTAAATTATAAATATTTCATAAAATTTATGTGGCGGATGGCTTTATGGCAATATTGAATTTTAAACATTTCGTAATACTTTTATTTTGAGGTTCGTTCCTCTATCATTCATTCTTTCTTTCACTCACTTTCTCTCTCTATCTCTCTCTATCTCTCTCACTCTCTCTCTATCTCTCTCTCTCTCTCCTATCTCTCTCACACACACACTCGCGTAAATGAGATGAGTTGCTTGTATAAAATAATAAATAAATAAGCTATTGTACTTAAAATTGGCAACGACAGCGCACACAAAGTGGGATAAAAAAAAAAGAGTACACAAAGTATTTTCGTGTTATGATGCATGTGCTAAGAGTGTGCTGTTGTGACTCTCGAGTTTATCGGACATATTCAAAAGACGCAATTGGAAGTAGCTGGGTGAAAACAGCCTACAGCCAACACCAATCATACCCGGTTAATTCAGGTTTTTTTCGTTTTTTTTTTTCATTCTTTTGACGACAAACAAAAAACCTTTGCTTACCTTCAAATACACTGAATTTTACCTGTGTGAAAATGGAAAATTTCCATGATTTAACATGATCAAACTGAAACAAACCACTTTACCCTTATCGTATACAGTTTACCGAAAATGTTAAATACTCCTGTGACATTGCTTCTTGTTTTTCTTCATTTTACATAATTTACCAAACGATATTTCTTTTCATCTTTTTCTTAATTTCACCTCAATTTCGGCTCATTTGCGTTTTGATAGCAGCAGGCGGGTATATATATATATGTATGTGTATGTGTGTGTGTGTGTGTGTGCGTGTTCATGAGGGCCAGTATATACAGTTTGTTCTGTAGGCTATGCCTTTGGTTTATACTTTGCAACGATAAACGCATCGGAACCTATTCGGCTTCATTTTGAAAAACATTCAAGCAAATAGGTAACAGCACACCAGACCAAAAAAAAAAACACACAAACACACTCACACATACACCAAAATATCTCAACATTTCGTTTGTTCTTTTTGTTTCTCTTTTGTCTATGCAAAGAAGTTTCGTTTTTTTTTTCTTATTCGTTTGTTTGAAGATCGTCTCTTTACCAATGAATGAACAAAGTGAAAAGCTTTAACATGTGAATGGTATCTTCCAGTCAAAATATCAAATTCACCACCAATGAGCACGGTAAATGTTAATTTAGCTTGGAAGTGACTTGTTTCAAGCTTTTTTTTTTATTTTATTGATCATTGTGTGTTGAATTCCATAGATAATTTGCTTTTGGACTAATGATGCGGTCAAAAGGGTAAGCCTTTTACATTTTTTTTTCTCTTTCTCTTTCTCTCTCTCTCTCTCGTTCTCTCTTTCACTCTTTCACTCTTTCACTCTTTCTCTCTTTTACTCTTTCTCTCTTCCCCATTCACATACTATCTTTTTCTCTGTATATATATTTTATTCTACATTTAAATGCTCGCCTTGATACAAATAACCTCCATTTAAATTATCATTTGGTAACATTAAAAGAGCCCACGCAAATAACCAATGGATGTGCCCAGTGCATGATTTTCTGTATTTTATTTGTGTTTGATGTGCCGTTAAGAGCAAATTCATTGGAAATAAAGTGTATGCTCGAAATGAAACTCAGGAAGTGAGAGCTAGAATGAGAGCGATAGAGGGATAATAGAAAGAGAAAATGTGAGAGTTGGGACATTGTAATGTGTTACATATGTGCGACAAGACTGCCTCAATAGACCATCATTAATCCAAACACAGTAAGCAAAACTTATTGGCTTGATGCTAAAGTGACATGATGCGAATGAAAAGAACTAAAGTGAAAATGCGGAGAGAGAGAAAGGGAGAGAGAGAGAGAGAGAGAGAGAGAGAGAGAGAGAGGAAAAAAAAGACGCAACCGCAATCCTGTTACAGTAGACAAACGAAGATTACATATCTTGTGGTATTTCATATTTACTCTTTTCGATAGATGCGATATCTTTGTTTGTTCCTTTTTTTTCTTCTTCTTTATTTGAATTTCTTGTTCTTTTGTGATGTGGGAGCTCATCAATGTTAAAATGTATTGTTTTTTGACACGGTACATAAATGTGCTTGGTAAATCACATATGCAAAAAACCGTATCATTTTTGATAGTAAAATTATTTGAGCAGGTGGATATGGACTGATAGTGCGGCGAGGTTTTGGTATTTTCTTTTCTTTCTTTCTTTCTTTCTTTCTTTTTTTTTTATCATGCAATGCTTTTAATATATCATCAGCCCGAGTTTCGCTTTCAAACAATTTAACATAAAGTGTGTGTATGTAAAAAAAAAAAGAAACTGATACGCAAAGCACTTTTTGCATACCAACAGAAGTAACGATCTATTTTGAGACGATAGGCGATAGCAAAACAGAAGGTATAGAGAGTTAGACAAACGAGAAGACAGAAGATAGAGAAAAAAAACGAAAACGAACGCGCATACAAACAAAACACCGGAGTATGGCTGGCAATAGCGTTGTTGTTTTCTTTTCGATGAGCTCAACTTACTAAAATAAATGGTTCTTCAGAGAATATTGAGCCATTATTATTTTTATGCACATGAGCATAATCATATCATGTGTGAGCGAAACAAATACACAACTGTTGTTGTTGTTGTTGTTGTTGTACACTTCTATTACTACTTGCAAAAGGATAATGGTGTATCACATTTACGATAGGTGTATCCGACGAGAGTTTCCCTCACCTTTGTCGTTTATTTCTATCTTTCTTCCTCTTTGCCAGACAACCATTATCTATTTTCTCTACGTTTTCACTCTTGCTACCAACCTACGTCCTTCCATGCTCTAAAACAAATTTTCTTCTTCTACCAACAACTCTTCCTTCTTTATCTTCGTTTTTTTTTTCACTTCTATCATCTCGCCCTCTGCCGCTGCCATCTCATCCTTTTTGTTTTGCTTTCTTTAATCTAGTGTGTTTTCTTTGAAACATAAAATAATTCAAAAATATTGACTTCAAGCATTTTTTTTTTTTTTTTTTTATATGCAAGACTGACTAGATGTATGTGATGTGCAATGCCTTTCTGCATCATATAAACTAAATGTTTGCATTTTCAGCATCTAATGTACACAAACATAAGCCATCGCCCATGCATTGTGTATGCTTAAACCTCTTTCGGGTCTTTTTAGAATTCTAATAAAAAAAAAACACACACACACACATACACATTGCAAGAACAACAACAGCAATATTTACAGACAACATCTATTGCTGTGTCGTTTATTCGTTTATTTTAAGCGTTGGATGCGTTCGACCCGGTTCATATATGATACCAGGTATGATGTTGCGCTGTTGCAACATTTTATGCAGACATTGTTCATTGTGTTTGTTCATGCATCGTGCATCAGTGTATTATATCGCTTAAAATGAATTGATGATTAGGTTGTAAAATTCCAAAATTTGTTATCATCAAATAGCGTATTAGGAAAACGACTGAAAATTGAGAAATTGAGGCTAAAATGTCGACGAAATGTTGTTTTGACGTTGGATGTATGTGTGCTTGTGTGTGTGTGTGTGTATTTTCTTCTCGGTATCTCCACTTATTCAGTCTAAATTCTTTTTGGTCGATATCAAAATTTACCGTACATCACAAGCATTCTGCATTCGAGCGAAATGGGATGAACATAGAGAGAGAGAGAGAGAGAGAGAGAGAGAGAGAGAGAGAGAGAGAGAGAGAGAGAAAGGAAGAGACGGAGAGGAAGAGAGGGAGAGGAGAGAAAGTACATATACTCAATAGAGCTCACGCTACAAATATCAATTTTATTATTATTTTACCCAATCTCTTAACTCAGGACGAACAACAGAAAAAAAAAATATTGAAAGCCAACCCAGAGAGAAAGAAACACAAGTCGGAAATACCGAATATTCTCGGTATAGATGCTACGTTTCCCTCTCTCTCTCTCTTTCTCTCTCTCTCTCTCTCTCTCTCTCTCTCTCTCTCTCTCTCTCTACCTTTTTCCGTATTCACTCTACTCCCACACGCATACATCCTTTGATAAATATATATAAACAGTTATACAGTTTTTTTTTTTTGTCAAAAACATAATTCCTTTTGAGAGTCGAAAATGAAAAAAAAAAAAAAAAAATGTGAAATAAAATAAAAAATGAAATGGGATAAAAATAATTCGTATAAAAACATTCACTCACACTTCCGTACATACGTATAGCATAACATGTACATTGCTTCATTATATGTTAAACCGAAGTATATGACTACAAATATGGTCGACATTCAATAGATATTGAACGGTTTGAAATCAACTTGCGACACACACAAAGAGAGAAGGAGAGAGAGAAGAAGAGAGGGAGAAAGAGAGAGAGAAAGAGAGAGAAAAAGAGAGAAAAAGAAAGAGGAAGAGAAAGAGAAAGGGAGAGAGACTCGCGTATGATCAAAATATGAGATCAAAACCGGGCTGCTTTTCTCAACAATATGGCCCATGGTGGCAGACACCCTCATACCCTCTGTTGATATTGCTGCTTCTATTTTTTTTTTTCTTCTCTTCATCTTCTTCTGTTGTTGAAGAAGATATTCATTCATAATTTGATTTTCGAAGAGCTTTATAGCTTATAAAGACCCCCTATTGTTGACAACCCTGAGCGATATCAATACATTATTATCTATTCACACATTGATCAAAATAAATGTACTTTAAAAAAATGCACTTAATTTATGTTCGTGTGTATGTGTGTTGATTTAATCTACGATTTTAAGCCCGTGCAACGTTTGATGCTATATGAATATGAGGTGGAAAAGAATCGTGCGGTTGAATAGAGGATCAGATTGAATAGACGGAAAATGAAAAAGTTCGCTATTGGCGAAACAAAAAAAGAAAAAAAGAGGAGAAAAATGTTTTTTTTTTCTCGCATAATCAATCATGCATCAACTCAGTCAACTAGTGAAACTAAGATAATTTTGTGAGAATAAAAAAAAAAAAAAAAAAACAAACAACAAGCAGTCATTCAACACACTGAATTACTGTTATCATATACTTTGTTATGTACTTTGACAGCTTTCAGTGGTTGATGAGTTTTCTTGTTTTTAAAATAACAATAATAAAAAAAAGAAAAAAAAAACGAAAAACAACGTCGAATACAAAGATATGCACATATTGTTTAATGTGTTTTAATTTGAATATCTTCTTGATGAAGCATCTTTGTCGGTATGGAAAGGGGGGGAAATTATTCTCTTGTTTAGGCAAACCTGAATAAATTTCTTGTTGTTAAACATACAATGCATGAAGTGCGGCTATGAGTATAGGCATAATGGTATTTTTTTTTTTTTTTTTTTTTGCCATTCACTTTTGTGAAATGTATACAAATAATACATTGTTGGCAGAGAGCGAGAGAAATTTTGAGCTGTGTTGTATGTTGTGTGTTTTTTCATTTTTGTTTTTTTTTTATGAGCATGCCCATTAAAATTTAATTCTCTTCTCATCATGTTCTTCTTCTTCCTTTTTGTGCCCTTCACTTGAGACACACTTAAACATTTGCGATCCCTTCAGATTTTTATCATTTCCTCGTTCGAGTAGCAAAATGCAATGTATATGAAGGGTATTATCTAATTTGCAAACATCAAACACATTTGTCGTTCTCACCGATAAAATATGGAGGAAACATACACACCGACACCGACACCGCACGGAATTGCATGAACCCTGACACTTGGCAAACAGAAAAATAAACACATGCAATGCATTACACGGAAAGAGTAAAAGAAAAAAGTGTGTGTTTGAGAGTGAAGACGAAGAGTGGGCGAGAGCAAATAACATGAAATGCTTGCCTTTTAATTTAGAATTTGGTAGTATTACAAATGAGCAAGCTTAAGCATGTTATTTTATTCGTTTTTTTTTTGTTGTTGTTGCAAGAGACTTCTTCTCAGAGATTTTATGTTTTTTTTTTTTTGGCTCCTTTTTCACTCTTTCGCTTGTGCTTCCTCTTTCTATTTTGCTTTAACTCTATCTTTTGTCAATTTTCATTTTCTCTCTATCTCATTCTCGCTTTGACAACTGTTTAATATGCATCATTTGAATTCAACACAATACAAGCGAGATAATGTCAACAGAATAAGTCCAATTGAATGTTCCGCTCTTGCTTTCTCAATCTCTCCTGTTTTTTTTTCACGCTTTTGCTATTTTTCTCTTTTTTTTTCTCTTCATTCTCACTCCGCTTTCTTACTCTTCCTCTTCTTCTCAATTTCCATTGTAACGGAATGAAAAAGACTTAAAAAAATATTTACATAAATGCAAACGACATCTCTTGGACTTGGGTTGACGAATTACATGGGGCAAAACGAAGAGGAAGTAAAAAAAAAAAACAAAACAAAAAAACAAAAAAATTCGCATGAAACGAATGAGAGGATATGCAAACTCTGGCACACCGACAAGCGAAAGAAAAAAGACACCGTGCGAACACAAAAAGGGTCATCACTGTGAAATTATATCGCAGTAGACAGTTGTGTATATTTAAATGGTGTGCTCTGTGTATATAAATATTTTTTTTTTTTTTTTTTTTTTTTTCATTTTTATTTGTGTCGTTTTTTTCATTTTCTGTCATTTTTAATTCTTCCGTTTGCATAAAATCCAACGATTTATGTAAAACGCAAATGAATGAGATGCTCCATCAACATTTTTGCAGCAGGCACATTCATCTCATTTATTCTAGTAGTGATGTGAAGGCGCGTGATGCGTAGATTATTATCCATTGCTTCATCTCTCAAAAAATTGAATTAATTCATATTTTACGAAATAAAGTAAATAAATAATTTTTTTTTTCTCGTCAAATGGATAAAGAGAAAATAAAAATGACACACACTTCCTCAAACAATTCGAAAATGAAAAAAAAAAAAAAAAAAAAAAAAATGTCTCTTTTTTTCCCTCACATTCGATTTGGTACCACCTGCCAGAAGATAGCGTATATTCATATCGAGGAATGGTTGATGGCTGATGGATGACAAACAAATATTTATTACCGCTCAAACACTGTTAGGCATCTTTCACTTTGTTGAACAGACGCTCATTCGTTTTCATTGAAATTTTGGTGTCAAAATATGAATAAGATCATTTATGCATAGAAGTGGATCGAGAAAAGATAACAAATAACAAGAAAAGTCGTTTGTTGTGCTTTTCTCATTGCTGTCACAATTAATCTAGTTATTTTTCATAAATGGCATTATGCGATGTGGTGTCTTTACCAAAATCATCACTTGCACAATTTTATTTGACAAAATTCATTGCAAATTATCTAAGCTTATTTTCACGTCCATTATATTTGTAATTTTATGTGTGTATGTGTTGTTTTCCGTTTTAAATATACCAAAAATGGAATTGTTTTTATGAAATCAACCAGAAGCGATGATACAATTCAATTTTGATTGCTTTCATTCGGCTCTTGTTCAAATATCGTTATTTTACATCTTTTCCCATTCCACAATTCCAACATATGTATATCACATAAGTCCCATTCGATTGCAATTTCACAAAAGAGACACATGATAAAATAAAATAAAAAAATATATCTTGAAAAATCAGTGAGCCCTTGAAAGCGTAGCAACGAATCAAATAAAGCGAGAATATTTTTGCTGCAAACAAAACTTGTACTCATTGTACAAGAAAAAGTACGTGAAAATCTTAAAAGTATTTACATATTAAATTCCATGCAGATATTTGCCGTGTGTGTAGCATAATAAAATGATATTTTCTCTCTCTTTCTCTCTCTCTCTCCCTCTTTCTCTCTCTCTCTCTCTCTCTTTACTCTCTTTATATCTCTCTTTCTCTCTCTCTCTCTCTCTCTTGTTCTCTTTCTTTTTTTCTTTCTTTCTCTCTCTCTCGCTCCCTCTTGTTGTTGTTGTTGTCTTTGTCAAACGGAATATGAGTAAAATTGTCAAGAAAATATGCTACAATCGACATTCATTTCTCGTGCAATTTTGTCGTTGTTTCGTCATCATTTGTTTTCCATCCTTTTCAATCTCCATCTATTTTTCACAGTCTTTTTCGCACTTTCTCGCTCTCTGGATATATTTATTTTTGTTTTTGTGTTTTTTTTTTTTTCGTTTTTTACTTGTTTCTCTTCTTTTACTTTTTCTCTGTATATGATATGGCATCATTGGATTTCGGATGCTTGGTTGTAGAATTTTTATTTTATGCCTTTTTACGCATAAAATTCTAATGTACGTGCAAATGCTCAAGTCTTGTTTTATTAATTCTCATTTAACCGTATGCAAAATGTGTGTATGTGAGATCTGATTGTGAATGAAACGATGCGTATGACAACAAGTGTGAAGAGAAAGAGATGGAGATATCTCTTCTTTTAGTAAATGTCATCGTATTAAGAAGCATCGTGTAAATGTAGTTTATTGTTTGAATTTTAGCAAAAACAGACGAATGACTGGAAAGAATGAGAGAGAAAAAGAGTAAAAGTGACGAAGAGTATGAGTAAAATGTTTGAATATATTTCCCCTTTTTCGAAAATTTATCTCTTTATTGCGGCTCATATATGAGTCTTGGCACATATTTGTAGATTTAATGTTTTTGTGCTTTTGTTTTCGATTTCTTTCTTCATTTCGTCTCGCAAAAATCGTAATATCCTTCTAATTACTCAGAAAATTTTATCTGAATCTAAACTAATATACAGACTGAATATATCTAGGCATTAAAGCTATAGAGAATAAATGAAACAATGCAGCATACGATCGAAATTTGTCTGAATTGAGAAAACGAAAGCCATGTTAACGGATGAAATAAACAATGAACAAAACAGAAAATTAATAGAATGGATAAGAGAGAGAGAGAGAGAGAGGAGTGAGAGAGAAAGAGAGAGAAAGAGAGAGAGAGAGAGAGTGAGAGAGAAAGAGAAAGAGAGAGAGAGTGAGAGAGAAAGAGAGAGTGAGAGAACGAATGAAGAAAGAGTGCTGAGGCAGGCAATGGATTTTACTCATGTCGTAAAGTTATCACAGTTAGCAAGTGCCAGGAAAATGAAATGGGTTTGTATGTATGGAGTGTACTACGAAAAGTAGATTTGTTTGAAAACTTCAAATATGTCGGCATAGGCTCACATAATTAAGTACAGCAACAGCATGGAAAGAGTTTGCTGCAACATAATATCAACACCATCAATAAATTGGGCTTTTAGTGGAAGTCATAAAAAAGCGACAGTGAAAATGAGCGGGCTAGAGCAAGAGGGAGAGAGAGAGAGAAAGATTGCGAAAGAGGGAAAGAAGAAGAAAAAAAAAAAAAGAATAAGCTCGAGTAGTTGAAACGCAAGAAGTCCATTTTAAAGCAATTTTCCACGAATTATGTCATTTGTAATGGGTATGAAAAATGTTCATAATTTCACGAAGTTTTTCGCAGTTAGTTTTTTTTGTGTATTTGATATGAAATCGTATGTATGTGAATGTATATGAGAGAATGAGTGGAATAAGTGTAAAATGGATTGTTTGCTTCCGTGTTGGTTCTTCTTTATGCTAACCGAATCAGATGTCGCACTACCAACCTATGAGATGATATCAAAACGAGAAAGAGAGCATACGACTATTCAACACATAAAATTGCTGGAAGGCTTTCTTCACGAACAAGCTTTTGTCGTTTTTACTTACGACAATATAAACGGTAAAATGCGCGAATGTTTGATGGCCTCCCAAACATTCGAGCACAAATGACGCTCTATCCAAACGTATTAAATTGGAGAATAAGAGAGCCAAAGCGACCGACATAAAATAAAAAAAAAAAAAAAAAAAAAAAAAAACCAAATAAAAGAAAAGCCAAAGAGAAAAAGAACGAGAGAAATAGCAACCAAGATTGGAAGAGAAAGAGCGAAAAGAGAAGAGTGAAGCGACAAAACAATCCGCGAACGAATTATGTTGACTTTTTACATTCAAAATCCCATTTGAAGAAGAAGAAGAAGAAAAAAAATGCGCCACGAAACGAGAAATGAACACGAACGGCAGCCAACGATTCCGGAACATTCTTCTGCACAAATAGTTTAAATCTTTAAATTATCATTATCATTTTATTTCCGTTTGAATTCATGATATTTATTTTATCGCACGAGCAAAATGTGCACGATGCACGAAACGAACAACATACAGGAATTGCAAATGCAACCATTCAACGAATGAGACAAATGACAGAAAGAGAAAGAATTCAACACACACACATACACACACCCACACACACACACAATGCACGCGGTAAACGGAGAAAACGGAAAAAAATTTGCTATCAGAACGCTATAATAATTATTATGCCAGTCAGCTGATTCGATTAAAGCTAACACAGGTTTTCATTTCGTCGTTGCCATTCTTGAGCACGCTTTTCAATTGCTTTTCGACAATTTTCGCACCCTCATTCCCATCATCTTTTCTCTCATCGCGGTTCGTTTGTTCGTTCGTTCTTCCATTCATTCATTCATTCATTCATTCGCGTGCTATTTTCTTCTTTCTTTATCGTTTTCCATTTCTTTTTTCGTTGTCTTGTTGCTCCATTCATTTTGATTATTTTTGTCCGTTTCGATTTGGTTCTGATTTTCCCATTCCATTGACGTTTTATGTTTGCTCAATGTAAATATGCGTTGCTCTGACGAATGATTACAAGAATTTGTGTGAGAATATTTAAATTGCATACTTTAGTGTGCAAGTTTTAATTTTCAAGTCTATTCAATACGTTTAACGGATGAGAATTATTTCAGCGTCGGGTAGTGATAGATAATGAAGCAGAAAAGATTTAAAGAAATGGCAGACCAAAATGAAATGCTAGCACAAAAAAAAAAGGACTAAAACAAGACAGAACGATGAAAGGGTAAGAATGAGAGAGAAAGAGAAGGGGCAAAAGAAATCCGAATGGAGAGAAAAGAAAAAAACAAAAAAAAAAAAAAAAAAATTGGTGAACAGAAAATAAGAGCTTACACAGTGAGTGGAAATTTTTGCGCGGGCAACGATGCATCATGCAAAAGAAATGAACGAACGAAAAACCGGAAATTATTCAAACAATTCGGTAAAAGTGAAATATTATTCTAACTGAATGAATTGTAGACGATGCTGAAATTACATGTTGTGCGTAATACATTGGCCCAGCAATTGGCCATGGATGATTAAAATCGCTAAACGATTCGAGCAGAACAACAAAGTTAGTTTAAAACTATTTTCACAAAAGAAATGAATGAATAACATTTGATTGCATTGCAGCTATCCGCCAAATTGTCCAATTATAACATGAATGTATTCCACTTCTATTTCGCATGTAGTTTGTTGAATTGAAGAAAAGAAAAAAAAATTTTTTTTTTTTTTGTTTCAATTTTTGGATGTTTGGTGTATCTCGGTTTTCAAAACATTTAATAATTTCAATTAGTCTTTTATTTTGATAAATGTTTGTGGTCGACGGTCAATTCAACCAAGTCAATCGAAGTCTACAATTCATTTAATATAAACAATAAAACAATTCAGCTCTCAGACATTTGATCGAATGACAATTGAATGGTGATCCGGGTCAAACATCGACATTTATTGAATGAATTAAATAGATACAATGCTTGTAATGTATTGATTCTATTGCTATCGGTCTATGCGATGCGATATAGTATTGACATTGTGTTTTCATTGCATAATACATAAGGTATTCGTAACAGTAATCCGTTTTTGTTTCAATTTAAACAATGATTTTCGAGATATTGTACCAAGTTAGAAGTTCATCTTCACTTTTTTTTTTTTTGTTTATCCGATTGTCAATTGAAACTCATCTTTCATCAGCGTCGATGACAAAAACATGAACAAGACAATATAGCTCCTTGATTTCATTACAGTTTATCTCTCTCTCTCTCTCTCTCTCTCACTCTCTCACTCTCTTTCTCACTCTCTCACTCTCTCTCTCTCTCTCTCTCTCACTCTCTCACTCTCTCTCTCTCTCTCTCTCTCACTCTCTCACTCTCTCTCTCTCTCTCTCTCTCTCTCTCTCTTAAACCCATTCTCTCTCACTTTCACTCTCTCTATCTTGTACCCACTTTCTTGTACTCCTGCCATGTAACCAAAAAAAAAAAAAAAAAAAAACCTGAACGATGAAACAAACAGTACATCTTTTAGAAAATCACGGTAAATTGCCATACAAACCGATAAATAAACAGACTTAACTTGCTCGGATAGCTTTACGAAACAGATGAAAACTTTTTCAATTTAATGGTGTTAACCAAAAAAAAAAAAAAGTATAAAAGTAGAGGAGAAAGCGAGAAGGAGAAAAGAAATCATGACATTCAACCGCAAAGAGTAGCATTCATAGAATGGTAAAGCAGCCAAATTGCAAATATTAAGCCAAATCGAATAAATAGCTGAGAATATTCACAGCACAATTTTCATTGTGAAGTGCATTGCACATTGCACCATAATATATAATGCATTCAACGATTGGCTGCTACGCTCGCATTTCTCTAAAGTTTATCTTACTCGTTCTTATACTTTCGCTTTCATTTTCACTCTTGTCTTTAAATTTGTTTTTCTTTCTCTTTGTCTCTTGCCACTTTGCTTTACACAACCAAAAATCTTCATTTTCTTTTTCGTTAGCTATTTCGGTTGAGTGAAAAATGTTAAGAGGCACACATTATAACACAAGAAGGCCATGAGTACATGCTGTACCGATGTAATTACATATACATTTCACGCCAAATAACATCGTTTGCATAAATTTCTTTTACTAAACTTTATTATTTTAATCTTGTAACCATTTCCGTGTTCGGAATCAACCCAAACTTTCAACTATTTCTTCAAAAAATCCATTGTGTTGCATCAGGCCATTTTTTTCTCCTGTTCTTTCTTTCTCTCTCTTTTCATCCTCTCTGGCTGTGTCAAACTCATTCTTTCTGTTTCTCCCTGTCTATCTATCTCTTTTTTCTTTCTTTCTCTCTATCTCTTTCTCTCTCTATCTCTTTCGTTTTTTCTCTCTCTCTCTCTCTCTCTCTCTCTCTCTCTCTCTCTCTCTCTCTCTCTCTCTCTCTCTCTCTCTCTCTCTCTCTCTCACTCACTCACTCACTCAATTACTTGCTATTTCATTTTATTCTCACTTATAGAGAATAGTAAACTTTTAAAATTGCAATGGTGTATTTGTTCTGTTCTCATACCTCTTCATTGTTTAATTTATCTTACGCTTGCCAAATCTTTTCTTCGCTACAATTCATTGTGCATCGAATGTGTTCACGAGGGGTGTGAGAATGATAGCATCGAACGTAAGTGTGTAATGTGTTTAATACATAAAAAAAAAAAGTAATAATAAAGAAAAAAAAAACTTTCACATGGAATATCGTAAATAATTAACCTTCCGTTAGTGTTGTGTGAGAGAATAAAGGAAAAAAGAAAAAAAAAAATTGAAGAAATGTGAAATAGTTGAATGGCTGCCTTTCAACAATTTCTTCCTTCGAAACCAATTAATAGTTTCTCGGCTAATTTTTCTTTAGTTTAAATTTAATATTCCGTTGTGAATATACTCACTTTCACATACACATGCACATACGCGTTCAACACTTGTGTTTGCGACCGCGTTTTTTCTACTTCTTCTTCTTCTTCTTCTTCTTCTTCTTCTTCTTTCTTGTTCTTATTCTTGCTTGTTCCTTCATTTCCTACATTGCCATTGTTTCTGATATACTTTTCTGTGCTTGGCATCGTATACAAAAATCAATGGTGTAATATAGTCGCATGCTTTCAACATTCAACATTCAACATACACTATAACACATTGTAAAAGATTACTCTCTTCGAAATTTCACACTAAAATTTATTGCATTGCTTCAGCGATTCCAAATAGTTGGAACACATGTATTTGAGCCGGAGGACAGAAGCAAAATAAGAAGAAAAAAAAAAAGAAAAAGAAGAATGAACGATAGAACGAACGAAAAAAAAAAATAGCGTCGGACTGAGAATCGAAACGACGAGAAACAGGAGCAAATAATCTGCCACATTTTCTTATTATTTACTTGTCTATTGGCGAAAAACGTTTCTGCTTCCATCTTTTATTTGCTTGAAAATAACAACAACAACAAAAACATTACGAACAACGCATGAAGAGAGAAGAAAAAAACGCATACATATATACATACACACATTTTTATGCATACACATCTTCAGGAGCCTTTTTTCATGATCGTTGTTATTATTAATATTATGAGTTGGCGACACACTTTCTTGGCAAGCGCTCAATACATGCACACAAACAACGATGCAGACAAGCAGCTAACCGAAAAGGAAGCTGTAGAAATAACAATTTTTCGTGGGCTTTTTTTCTCATTTCTCTTTCTATTTTGATTTTTTCTTTCTTTCAATCCGTTGCTCCAATATGATTTTTTCCTGACCTCCGCCACCCTACCGCCCCCTCTCCTTCTTTACTCTCTCTCTCTTTTTTTGTCTCTGTGTTTTTCCGGCTGTTTTTGTTTGTAGCCACTTGTTTAATATCATTACTACATTTTCAAAAGAAATAGGTTGAAATGTCATTCCATTGTAATCTATAGCCCAGAGTTTGTGTCACGTAGCAAATTTTTTTTCGTTGCTTTTTTGCTTCATCTTTCCCTCCCTATCTGGTTCTCTTTTTCTCTCGCTTTCTCTCTCTCTCTCTCTCTCGCTTCTCTCTCTCTCTCTCTCTCTCTCTCTCTCTCTCTCTCTTTGGCTTTTTCTCTCTCTCTCTCTCTCTTCTGTCCTTCCTCGCGTGCGTTTCTTTCTCGTTCTCATTTTGTTCTCTATTCCAATAATAATCGAAGTTAAACTGCACGCTCCAGACGGCAAACGGCAACATTGCACTAAAAATGAATAAACAAACATCGAGCGAGCGCATACATAACAATAAAGCGCAATTCAAAGGCTCAAGAGGTCAGAAATACTAAAAAATGGTACAAATAACAAAAGCAAACAGTTTCATTTCTCTATGTTTATATAAATGTTAAGGTTTATATATGAATTTGTGGATATGTACCAGTTTTATCGTTTAAAAGCTCACTGAGAAATATATTCCACAATTGAAACATTTTATTTGATCCAAAAAGGTTTCGATGTGAAAACATGTAATCATTTTTGGATTAGATTTCTCTGAAACGTGATATTAAATTTCCACAATACATTCAATCAATCAATCTAAAGGAATTGGTCTTTTAATTTAAGTAAATCTCGTTCTATTTGAAGTTTAAATAATTATCACTATTGAAAACAGCAGCAGTTGAAAAACAACAAGTTGGCATAAGAAATTGAGATAAAAAGCTAATATTCTTTGTATTTGAAGCAGGATTTTAATCAACATTATTTAACCCATGAAAATATTTTCAAAATTTCAATTGAAGCAAAATGTATAAACAAAAAACATGACCATATGAAATATGGTGAATAGAAAAAAAATGAGTTTTTCTTTCTTCCTAATGCTAAATTTATCGTTTGCTATATGCATCTTCATCAGTGGAGACATATTAAATGTGAATATGTTTCAACAGAATTCAATATCAGTGAATCAATAAGTCACATTTACTATTCGATTTTCTTTCTGTGTTCACAACACCGGTTTTTTTTCTTTCTGTGTTTCAGTGAACAGTGAAATGAATAAAAATACGGTATTATTGACCATGGCTCTGGTACACAAAGAATAGTAGCAGCAGCAGCAGCAGTAGCATAAAAAAAATCGCATAAAATTGGCATTTCATATCGAAATATGAAATGTAAAGCGAACGCCTGCAATCATCACACGTCAAGCAATTTATGGCCACACATAAAACGAAGAAGAAAAAATAACAACAACAACAACAACAACAACAACACACAACGACACAAAATCCAACGCAACAAAGGTATGTGCAACAATCTATGGAGGCTACAAAGTATTAATATTTGTGGCTCATAATTCAATACGAATGACGAATTGTACGCACAATGCTATTTTCGATGAAAATGAAAGTCGACGACAACAGAATCAAATGAAAGAAAATGGTTGACGAAACGATAATACATATCGATTGGTCAGCACATTGGCTAAAAAAAGCTAAGAGTAATTTTTATGATCGTCACTTTTATGTACTTGCCAACACAACAGTTTATTCAATTGAGAAAAGGTAAAGTGGCATTGTGAGACGAGCTTTGAATATAAAATAATAATGTTTTTTTTTTTTTTTTTTTTTTTGTCGATAATCATGGAAATTGAAGCATAAACTACCAAAAACATCTCAACATGAACATAACAACAACAAAAAATCAACTATATACGGCCACTTGTCATACATCTATCACAATTCAACATGATTCATACAACACAATCTCTCTCTCTCCTTCCCCCAATAAAAAACGAACATTTCAAATTAAAATTGACATTGTGTCTATGGTCGCAGAAATGCATGTAAATTGAGAGTCATTTGAATTGTTTTATAGCGAGTTTTTTTTCTTGTTTTTGTTTTTTTAACAATGTTATTGCACTGCCAGTGGATCACTGACATTCAAAAAAAAAAAAAAAAAAAAAAAAAACATTCAACAATCGATACTTTCGTTGCAGTCATCAGTTAATGCCTCTCTCTCTCTCTCTTCCTTTCTGCATACATATTTTATCTAGCAGTTATCATCACGATACAAATTTATTTATAAATCTAATTTGTGCAATGCAACCGAAATGGGAAATGTTATTTATTCGAAATTTGTACATGAATCGGGCAATGGACATCGAAATATTGGCCCCCGGTGAATTTTAAATTCAGTCGGCATGGAATTTATACACGGCACAAAAAAAAAAAGGTGACGAAACGAAATTAAAACTGATAGTATACGAATAGTATACAAGTGCAGAGTGCCGAGTGTAGAATGTGCCGATAGTGAAAAAGTGCCTGAACATTTATATTCCGGTTTGGTGTTTTTTGTTGTTGTTGTTGTTTTGCTTTCGTTTTTGTTCATGATGTTCTTCATTGTCATTTTGGGTGTGAGTTTGAGTTCAAGTTTCATGTATCGTTCTTGTTGTTGTTATTATTTTAGTTGTTTTTGTTGTTGAATTTCTTTTCATAGGCCAATTTTTGGTCAAATTTATTCAGTCGAGTTGAATTGATTGCGAAACAAGAAATACAATTGTTTTTTTTCCCCGGGTTTCGAATTTCATTGAAAAGTTAGCATTTATTGCTATTGGTTGGTGGGAGTGAAATTGCGTAAGGGTCGCGCTATCACGCACGAGAGAACGTATTAAATCGTTTTTCAACATTTCTCTTTCTCGCTTTATCGCTTTCTCTTTCTATCACTGTTTCGATGTGTTTATATCTCTTTATCTTTTGGGGCCAAAGCTGTATCGTCATTGTCATTCATCGTCGTTTTCTTCTTCATCATCAACATGTTCGTGTTTCTTGAAAAGCAACCGCACCGCTTCAAAATGATAAACGACATTTAATCGGATTAAAATAATTACATTCCATTAACACTGCGGAATTAGTATCGTTCCGAAGCAAGAGCGGACAAATAGAATTCAAATTGGGCAACGGATCGGTTCTTGCTAGAGCGCATTTAGCTTTATCTTTCCCTTTCTATCACCCTTGCTTCCTTTTCCTTTTCCTTCTCTTTCCCTCACTCTTTCTCTCTCTCTTTCTCTCTTTCACTCGAACTCTCTCCCTCTCACTCGAACTCTCTCACTCGAACTCTCTCTTTCTCTGTCGAACTCTGTCACTCCCTGTGTCTCTGTCTATTTCCATCTCTGTCTCATTCATGTGACCTCTCAGCAACTTTTGTTATTTTCACTTTATGCACAAATGAAAAAGAGAAATGAGAACGAAATTTCGTTGGCTTACGAGACACTTATATTTATTTAGATAGATTTTGCTGCTGCCGCTTTCATTTTGTCTCCTTCTCTTCATACAAAACCAGCTTAATACTGTCACACGTTTTCATTTCTTTTTTTTTTTTTCTCTTTTTCATTCTCATTTGTGTCCGTCGCTCGTGCATACACAAAACACTAACAATTTTCTGCAAAATTTTCGGTTCTCTACTATTTTTGCTCGTTCATTTCGCCTTTGCCCACTCTTACCCACTTTTTCTCTCTCACTCTCAGCTCGACAAATGAAATACGGTGTGATGGAATATATACAGATGAAAGATGTCATATCAACAAGAAAATTGTTTTGGGAAAAATGAACGAAAAGTAGGAAAATTGGATGGAAAGACGAAAATACGAAGCACAGCTAAAACGCTCAAATCACCAAATTAATGTGCCTTTGAATGATGCGTGCTCAGTGTTTCATGTTACATTCCAATACTTGTTTGTGTATATGTATAAGCCGCTCATTTCTTCCATAATACATTGCATAAAACAGCAGCAACAACAACAACAACAACAACAACAACCACAGCCTAAGAGATGAGAAGCAACATAACAACCGAGAGTTAGTCGAAACGTATTCGGTTTTAAGCTTTCAGACACTCTCAATACGGAATGATTCGCATTAACTCACTCTCCTTCTCTCTCCTTCTCTCTCCTTCTCTCTCTCCCTCTCTCTCCCTCTCTCTCTCTCTCCCTCTCTCTTTCCCTTTCACTCTTTTCCTCTGCCTTTCGCCATTACTTTGACTCTTTCTACGGATTCCAGTCAAAAGCAAACAGCAAATCCAAATAACCGACAACGTCGCATTCATTATTATATTCTTGTTGTGTTCATCACTAAGACATGCCATCGTCATAAACAATTTGTGTTTTAACGTTAATTTGATCAATTGAGTACACATTGTATGCGTATGTGTATGTTAGTAAAGACTATGTGCCTTTTGTTTTTCATATCGCCTTTGCAGCTTTCGATCATCATCTCTGCCACCACCACCACCAACATCATCTCTATCACGATTAAAGTAAAATAAAGTAAGTATTGTCGAACATTTTCTATTGAATAATAGAATTTTCCCTTCGTATTGATTCGTTCAAATTGGTGAAAACGTTTCAAATTTCATTGATGTGATGGTATCTGGCCATGCATTCTCATAATAACAATGACTGCCGTCAGATAATTTATCACAAATAGTGAATAAAGTAGAATATTGAAATATTTGGTAAAATAAGCAAAACTTAGTTGAAACTATATAGTTAGTTTGCATTCGTTAAGATTTTCAAATATTTTGGAATTTTCCCCAATATTTTAGCGATGTAAAATGATAGAATGGAAATTATATGGTATAGACAAATATGGACAGTTGGAGTGCAAGAGCAATGGAGGAATAGCGAAAATTGGAAAATTGAACAAACGAAAGAATGAGTATTTTAGCGCAAATTATATGGATATTCTTGCACGCATCGCTATTTGTTAGATCGGTTTCTCGAGATTAGTGACGAAAAGAAAGAGTATGAATATTTCGATTTTTTTTTTCGGTTAAAGAATTCCATACAACACATTGCCGGGATATTTTCGATAAATTTCAGTTATTCACATGCCGCAAATCGATAGACATTTTTTTGCTGTTGTTGTTGCTTTTGCCGCTACAATGGTCATCACAACAAAATCTCGGGACTAAAACTTATTTTAATGTGTTTCATTTTGAAAATAAATGACGTTTGTTTTGTGCAGTTTTTTTTTTTCTGTTTAATGCTTATATATTGTCTACATAAGTCTTTACAATAAATTAATTTCAACTTCGTTTCTCTGTCATTTTGGCTTCCATAACTTTGATAAATTCAATAAAAAGGCGAAAAGTTTGTATTGAATTTAGCTAAAGCTCAAAAATAAACTCAGTATCAGCTCAATTGTTGAGCGACAAAATTTTTAATGGAGTACCCATAAAGTTTTATGGACATTTTTTTTGTTCGTTTGTTCGTTTGTTTGTTTGTTTGTTGGTGCTTCTTGATTCTCTGTAGAAAATATATGGACCAAATTGAGGTGAAATTCATACAACAATTTGATCGAAGGAGCTTTCCATTTTCAATACCATGCACCGCAACATAACAAAACGTAAATATATGGCTGATTATCAATAAATAAGTTGCGATTTTATCGTTGGATCTGCGGAACAATAAAAATTGTAAATCAAAATTAAACATCATTTCGAAACCGTATTGCGGATATGCAAGTATGGCTGTGTTTAGAGGCATCATTTCATCTCAATTTCATCGCAAAATTGAATAGAAACGAAAAGCCGCATGCAAAAAGCAATAAATTCACTCAAATTGTATGTATATTTTATGGATTTATCTTGAATTATATTGAAAACGGCAGAAAAATCAAGAAAGAAAGAGAGGGAGAGAGAGAGAGAGAGAGAGAGAGAGAGAGAGAGAGGAAAGAAAGAAAGAGAGACAGAGAGAAAGAGAGAGAGAAAGAGAGAGAGAGAGAGAGAGGCGAGCGAAAAGGGAAAAGAGAGGAAAAGACGGAGAGCATATCATGAATAGCATGAAAAAGAGGGAGAAATGGTAGTTACCGGAGTCATTAAGCAACAAAGAAAAAATTGCCAAAGTGTTCTCGGCGATCGATTTACGATGGTAGTTCATCAATAGGTGAAATAATCGTCATGCGATTCGTTTGAGTGTGCGTGTGCGTGTGAGACTGTGTGAGTGTGTTTGTGTTTATGTGTATGTCATTGAATACGTGTCTTATTGAAGAAATTGAAAAGGATAAAATGTCATATTTCACCTTTTGTGATTTCAATGGATTTAATGCATTTATTGCGACGAATACAACGGCAGATAATAACAACGGCAATTTGAATAATCCGCTAGGTGTTCGTTAGATTCGATTTATTTTTATCGTAAAATAAATGGCGCCCAAAAAAACTTTTTTCTCTTTTCCTCTCAATTTCTTAATCTTTTCATCAGCACAATACAGCAACAACAACAACAACAACAACACATTGCATACAATTCTATTTTGTCACGTGATGTGTTTATGCTTCATCCATTGTTCGTTGCTCCAAGAATTTTAACTGTATGTGAATGCCAAAAATCGGCATAAACAACACAGTGAAGATGAACGTATGCCAAACATAGATTACAATATGCTGGAACAAATAAAAATTACTGTTGACGAATCAACGAATCGACGAATGAATGAATGAACGAACATCAAATCGAAGAAGAAAAGAGAGATGCAATTTTTTCTTTTTCTCTTCAAGAACTTGTGTACGTGTATGCGCGCGCGCGTGTGTGTGTGTGTGTGTGTTACTTTGAAAGCATCTATTGAATTTTTGCTTCACTATTTTTCGGCACAATACATTCAAAATGCTACAGGAATCTGAGATATAAATTTTGCACATTTTAGGAAGGAAAATACGAGAAAGAGAGAAAGCATTGAGCATAAATTACAAAGTCATTGTACCGAAATTCGTTTCGGTTTCACTAAAACTTGAATGTCATATGTAGAATGTGTGGTTTTTCGGGATTGCCAATGTAAAGAATGTGTAATGCGCTTGAATTTGCATTTGCTCAGCGCGTCTATAAATAACGTGACTAAATTCAAAGCCAAAGCATGGCAAAGCAATGTAAAGTGCTTGTATGCTTTTGGCTCCGAGTCTTTGTCTCCATTGCTCTTGTGGCTTCAAAAAATAGAAGAAGAAAGATTGAAAAATAACGCATAAACACACACACACACACACACACACACACAAACTCATACACATACAAACAAACTGTAGTGTCGATTTTGAAAGGGAAAAAGAAGTTAGATGTTGCAAAATGAAAGCTTGATGTGCGATATCATTAGCGGAATGAAGGAAGCGAGTGTGTTCATTATTAGCAAAATGAATGAATGTTTGTAATGTTCAAAGGGGCGCATACCATATACATAGGCTGCTTCTAAGGATTCACAACTATAGATTGTTTTTGCGATGAAAATCACACAATCCGAAAATTGTACGTGGTAATGTGAGAAAAGAAGTGTACTCATGTAGTTATGTGTCGGTGTAAAAGACATATTTTCTATAATCATCGCATTCAGCATCCAATTTCGAAACATGTCTGTTTCGCGTATGTATCAAAACTGCTGATTGAAAGCAAAACTGTTTGTAGCAACTTTGACTGGTTTCAAATTCAAAAGACATATTTTGTATGAGAATGGCAATGCAAAGGACGAAATCAAAAAAAAAAAAAAAAAAAAAAGGAAAGAAAAAAGCGAATTAGAGATTCACTTCTTTCCTTTATCTCACTTTCTATGAATTCCAATTTTCAACCGGTGTATCTAGTCGAAATGTTTTAAAAGACTACAAAGATGCTGTGAAATGATCATGCTTTGCTCATCTATTCATTTCAACTCTCACTCATTTCGTTTAAATTGAACAAATTATCGCGTCTTTCCCCATTCTCTCTGCTTTACTCTTTCATTTTTCCATTCGAATTCAATTCAGAGAAAAAAAAAAGAACACCGACAAAGCAATGAAAAATACAGTCAAAACAAGAAATCATATTTCGGTTACTACATTCAAATGAACCGTCCAATTAACGTTTTAACTTTAAGCAGGACCGAACAATTTTTGCTCCGAAAATCTCTCTACAATTATGTATAAAATGAGGGAACATTTTGACCATACATTGCACAGTATACATTGTATAAACTCAAAGTAAAATGAAATAAAAAGAAAAATAGAATAAATAAACATAAATAAATTAATGTGACCCCAATGGTGGGTAGTTTTTGTAGTTTATAATATCAGTGAAATGTGCGCGTTTGCGCATTCATTTTTGGCATTTTGGTTTAGATTGAATTATTTGATATGAGGCGAGAAATTCATGTGAATTTCCGTTGAAATGAATGGTAATTTAAATGTAGATTTCATGTAATAAAAAAAAAAACCAGAGAGAGAGAGAGAGTGAGAGAGAGTGAGAGAAAGAGAGAGTGAGTGAGAGAAAGAGAAAGAGTAGTAGAAAATCTCGTCCACTTATTATTAGAAAAAAGCTTTCATACAAAATATACACACGCTTGGTTGCCACTGTTAAGATCATTTGGTAACAATTGTTCACAATCAGACCCCCGCCTGATTACATTCTCAAAGTGTCTCGCCATGTATATGCGTATTGAATTTGAAGTTCACATGCATACCCAATTCACACATGACAGTATTTGTTTGTTTGTCTGTGTGTGTGTATGTGTGTGTGTGTGCGCTCTTGCCTTTTTTAGCCCATTATGCATTACTGCAAAATTATACGTTCTACACGCACAAGTTTGAGTGTCATTATGAATGTAATATCAAACTAGCAAGAGCACCCGTTCAACATCGATTAAATGAGAAGGAAGAGGAGAAGAGAAAAAGCCGCTAGCCTCTGCAATGACTAATGTTTATACGATGCAGACGTACCAGGACAAACACAAAAATACCGCATATCAAATTTCCGCTTAATAACGATTTGGTTGTTAATAATAACTTATTATCGTTATTGTAATATGTCCTGCATTCCATTTGCACAACCAATATAGCACTGTCCAGCCGTAAGGCGCATATATATAGCTAGGAAGTGCCACTTGAATTTCTCATTGTGGTTTATGCTTCGGATATTGATTCCTTTCAAATAGCTGACATACTCGTTCAGTCGTTGACTTTAATTCCAACAAATTTCCCATTTTTCATTCTATTTCAATTTCAATGTCTTTTCAATTTTGGGATTTTTCTCTAAAAATCACCATAATGCGGTGTCATAATTATATATATATATTTTTTTCCCCTCTATTCTTATTTCACAAGCTATTTTACACAACCATCGCTCGATTAGCTTATGTATGCTGTACATTCCTGGATTTTTGTTTTGTAAACGATGCGGATGGAAATGTTTCAAAAATATCCCACATTTAACAAATATGAAATTGTCTTTCTCTATCACCGTTGCGTTCTCTCCTTTTTATTCTCTCCTTTTTACTCTCTATTTCCATTCTAACCTTCTCTCTCTGTTTCTGTCTCTTTCTCTCTCTCTCTCTTTCCCTTTCTCTTTATCTTCTCTCTGTCCCTATATGGAAAAATGGAATTGGATAATTGTGCATGTGTATAAATTTGAGATTGTATAAATGTTAAAGCAAATGGTCTATTTTCACATTGCAAAATGCAAAATATTTTATCACAAAAGCCACAATAGTGTAATTAAAACTTGTCATCCAAAACCTTTGTACATTTATATGGGTTCAAAATATTGTGTGTCGGCCCCATTGCGTTTGGCCCGTTTGCAGAGCATACTAGAGCAGATCTCGCTGTTTTTTACATATCTCTTTTTCTTTCTCTTTCTCTCTTTCTTTCTCTCTTTCTCTCTCTCTCCTTTCTCTCTCTCTCTCTCTCTCTCTCTCTCTCTCTTTTTCTCTCTCAATGTCATAATAAGAATAGATACATATAAGGCTGAGCATATATATATATATATAAATCGTTGACACACATTAAATGTCATTGGAATAGTTTGGTACATCATAGAGCCCGGCACTGAAACTGAATTGAAACCAAAGCAGCAGCACAAGTTGAAATAAGACCATCACCCACCCTACCACGTACATCAAGTCTATTGTAAATGCCATCGCAAAAAGCAATAACTTATATTACTAAATACAATACATTTATGCAAAACATTAATACATACACACGTTATGTGCGCAACACCGAAGAAATGAGATGAGAAGCAAATGTGTACCAGATTTAAAAAGCCAGAACAATTCTCAGTCATATGATCATTTGCCATGTTCATGCACTCATCGTCTCACAACAACGAATAATTCACATTATCATTATGCGTATATATGAATGTTCTTCGTTGATTTTAAACACAAAAGCGAACGCTCACTTGCTAATGTGTGCTCTAATTCACAGACACCACCACCAAAATTATTTTCAACATGATACAAGTTTCACTAAAGAAAAAAAAAACACACACACACTCAAACTAGCATGGGTGAGTGTATGTGTGAATGTATTTTTTAATGCGACACAATGAAAAAAGTCATCAATAATAATTTTTATGGAAAAAAATACATCAAGAAATGTTAAAATTGGTTATTATAATTGAACCGAATCAATAGGGATTGATTCAGTTCAATTTTTGCGTTTAATTATTTTTTTTTCTCACCAAATATAATGAGCTTATTTCATAATTGTTCATTAATTTGTAGGTGGACTAAAATTTCAATATTTCCATATGAATGTAAATCTGGATTTATAACCAGAATGACCATATATTTGCTTAAATTTTGTGTTAACATTTATGCGCACATATGCGATAAATCCGAATTTTTATAACAAGATGTCAAACTGAATGCAATAAATTGACGTCATCTGCAATGAATTATCACATGGATATAGAAATAAATGGAAGATTTTTAACGTAAATTCAACAATAGCCATATAAATCAATAAATTCCTTTCAAAACTTCTATTTTCATTTATTTCTTTGTTTTTTATTTTTTTTTTTTTTTTTTTTAGAATTTCTGAACAATCTGCATTGAAGTTGTGTAAACAACAAGAAGGCAAATGCGAGATAAAAAGATATTTAATTTCGAAGGTTATGATCTTTGTTTATACGATTGTGTATTCAATGGAAAAATAGGTGATTTTAACTGTGCATTGAAAAGATCAAAGTGAAACTTGCTGAGTTTGCTATGAAGCGTAATTTACTCAAATGCTTATGATTTCATTTGAAACAAAATGTAATGACAATGGTTGAAAGAATGTGTGTGTGTGTGTGTGTGTGTGTGTGTGTCGTGCGTGCGTTTTTTTATTCTTTCATTTGGTTAAATGTTATAACATTTATAAATGGAGCTTTTATCTATTCGCATTGCTTGCTTATTATCAACTGTTTGAAAGTGCCACGTTTTTCGTTGAGGGTTTTTTTCCATTCTCCCACCTCTTTTGCTTGAATTTTTTGTTTTGTTTCTTGTTGCTAAAGTTGTTTGTCTGCATTTCTTGGTCTCTCATTCTCATTCTCTCTTTCTTTCCGAAAAAGTCAGTTTCGATGGAAAGAAATGAAAGAAACAAATGAAGGGATTTTTTTTTTTCTTCTGTAGCATAGCAAAAATGGAATGTTTTCTCAGTTGTTTGAAAGTCTTGAAAATTGTGAAAATAATTCATGTTTCATTTCAATTTTCGTTTTTTTTTTTTTTTTTATTCCTTCTCTTGCTTCTCACACGAAAGAAAATGCTCCGACTGTCAGCTAAAAGGATCACAAAAGAATAAATTCGAAATGAGAAGACAAAACAGCACTCGAAGTAAATCGAATTTTTTTTTTCCGAATGTATATTTCGTATGCTTTTTTTCTTTCTTTGCTTTTACATTGTGAAATTCCATTGGACTCAAAGAAAGTAAAAAAAACCACTCCACCAAAAGAAGTTTATTAGAGTCAAAGAATTGCACATTTAATTTTCTACTGGTATGTTTCTTTTTTTTGCTTCGCTCTATTTCTCTCTTCCTCTTACTTTCTCTCCCTCTCTCTCCTTCTCTCTCTCTTTCTCTCTCTCACTCTCTCTCTCTCTCTCTTTTCTCAGTTTTTTTCTACTTCATTCTTAGTCTTGTTGAGCTGATGGTTCTGCTGCTGTGAACACACTGAAAATTTGTAAAGCATATCGGGTCTTGTGAGCAAAAAGAAATATGAAGAATATTAAAGATGGAACGAAAATCAACATTGACGCATTGCACTCGCGCCCTTATTTTTCTTCTTATTCGTTTTCGTGTCTGATTGTTGAGCATGAGTGTGAGTGTATGTTTGTTAGTGTGCAATTTTTTTTTTTTTTTTTTTTTCGTTTGTTCACAGCGGCTGAAAGGGATGAACACATTTCTACATCTTTTGGCAATTAGTTCGACGAAAGTATTTATTCAGCTTAATTAAAACATTTAATTTAATTGGATGGAAATTTACGAGTACACAACGCAGACAGACACGATGATAACACATAACAGAGGCTTATGTTTTTGTGTGCAATTCCGTTCGGGCAGTGCTTTTTTTTTCTCGGGTTCGGGGTAATTTTTTTTCTTTTTTTTTCAGTGTTATTGCAATTTAAGTGTTTATCTCGGGTAAAAATTGGCAAACATTTCATATTATTTTATGCTGCAATCATCTGTTTCTCTCGACTATTTCGTTTTTTTTTTCTTTCATGCTTATCTCTTTTCGAATTTTCATTTTCATTTTAAGGTTTCTCTTTTGGGCTATTAAGATATATTCCGATAATAATGGATTATAACCATAATGATTAATATTGTAACTATGAATGTTGTTACTGTGCAACCTTTACATTTCAACCGAATGACGATGGCTTAATGATGACGAATGATGACAAACTGCGAACTGTTTTTTTTTTTTTCTTCACAAATTTGCATTGCCGACTCCGGTCGACGACCGCGTTCAAAATGAATGACAAAATTCTTTCAGCATTTCATGTTGAAAATTCCATTTTGCGTTGCATTCAAAGTGAGAAATTTACCGGGATGAAGAATTTTTTTTTTTTTGTTCAAAAAATGTAGGTCATTGTATATCATGTTGATTCATTTCATATTATCATCACCCAAACATTCGCATTTAGACAGTGATATTTTTTTTTTTCGTTTCGCACTGACATTTGGTCTGTTTGCGCATTTGCATAGACGAAATTCTACGAATTGTGCTGCTGATTCACAGTAAAAAAAAGAAAAAAAAAACATATACAAGATCACGCAGACAATGCACGGACAGGAAAAATCCATGCAATGCACAGACAAAACGAACAAATTTTAAAAATCCCACAGCAACGTCAGAGATATTTTATTCGCGTGGTGAAACACTTTACTCTCCTTTCCCTTTCAAATCTCTCGATTATGCGAGTATGCATAGTATTTGGCTGAAAAATGTCAAATTGTGTCTTCATACGCGCGCGTGTGTGCATGAAGGGGGTATTTATGTGTTAAATGTGCGCTTGTAAAATAATCACTTGAGGATTTGCCATTGTTGTTTTGCACACTTTTCTATCATCGTTTCAGATTGGGCCGAAGTAAAAATTGTTACGGTATTCAGATTCACGGAGCAATAGAGAAAGAGAGATAGTGGGAAATATTAACGGTAGTCGAATGAATTTACGTGAACTGTAGTCTTGTGTATACTACAGATGACCATAATACGAGATGGAATGTGAAACATAAAATCCAAACAAAAAAAAATAAAATAAAATAATCTGTAGGAAAAATTGCAAAACAACGAAAAATGAAGGGAAATTGTGACCAGAAGAGCAAAATAAAACGAACGAGAGAGAGAGAGAGACTGAGAGAGAAAGAGAGAAAGAGAAAGAGAAAGAGAGAGAGAGAGAGAGAGAGAGAGAGAGAGAGAGAGAGAGAGAGAGAGAGAGAGAGAGAGAAAGAGATGGAAGAAGGGAATGGAAGAGAAAGAACGAGAACGAAAACGAGAACGAAAGAGAGAGAGAGAGAGAGAGAGAGAGAGGAGTAAAAGCGAAACAAAAATGAGAATGTGCTGATCCGCATAAAAATCCATTAGTCGAAATCCAAATAAAAATTCCATTAAAATGTTTACAACGCATTCAATAATAATTTCATTTAAGTTTTTAAATCAATCAATGTCGACGTATCGATAGAAAGCATGAGACGGTTCAACGTTTCGATTTACATCTGTGCATTGCTCTAGATATGAAATTGACATGAGTTTCGATGTGCACGGAAGATGAAACGACGAGAAATAGCAAGAGAGTGCTTGATTGAGAGAGATAGAGAGAGAGAGAGATAGAGAGAAAGAGATATCGATAGAGAGAGATATATCGGTAGACAGAGATAGAGAGAGAGAGATAGAGAGAGAGAGAGAGAGAGAAAGAGTGAGGGAGACGAACAGACAGAGAGAAAGTGTGAGAATGAGAGAAAATGAAAGAGAAAGAGGCAGAGGCAGAAGCAATGAGCTAAACGACTGAAATTGATTGAACGAATGACTGAGCGAGTGAACACAAATAAGCAAATGGTAGTACGTGCAATGCGAAGGGAAAATATCGAAACGTTGTTCCAATGCAAGTTATTATCATGTTATCGATTACATTTTCCCAGTGGTGCACAGATTAATTTGTTTGCGCTCAACATACATACATTAGATGGATTTCACATTTTTCCAATCAAATTAAATTTTGAAATGGCAAAACCGTCATTTACTGCCACACCACTCATAATATATTACTCAAAATATATATTAAATTCATATGAATTATACATTAGCCAGAAGCAACCATTGGAATTATATCAAAATAACGATGGCATTTCAAGCTGAGGTGTGCATAGATCTATTATAGTTGTCAATCTTATTAAAGATTAATGCGTTAAAAGAAAATCCGAAATTGTTACCATTGCTAGATAATTTACGAGCCATTATGCAGTTTATTAGCAATACAGTTATATGTATATTGCATTTTGTGTGGACTGAGCGAAGATAAATGTTTACCAGAAGCGAATAGCAATACAAAATCAAACCAGAAAAAGAGCGAGAGATTGAGAGAGAGAATGAGAGAGAAAGAGAAAGAAAGAGAAAGAAAGAGAGAGAGAGTGAGAGAGAGAGCGAGAGTGTGAGAGAGAGAATGAGAGAGCGAGAGGAGTAACCAGTATAATTTCGCTGATGTTGCAAATTTAGGAAATTGTGTCAGTAACACGCGTTCGGAAATTATTAAGTAAGTCATCGAAATGTCGCGGCAAAATTCTCTTATTAAATCCGATTTTGTGCACATATGTTCATCGAATTGTAAATTCACATGCTGTTGCTGATTCGTTTTATTTTTAATTTTTATTTTTTTTTTTTATTTTTAATTCATTCATTTGTGCATTCATTCATTGCCATTAAATCCCATCGAAAAACATTGTTGATAAATAAAATTTGCAACCGTTTGCAAACGGCATTTTATTTATATTTAATTAAAATGGATACACAATATCGAGAATTGCATTGACAGAAAAATATTTGTGTGTATAGGTTCATGATGCATATTGTGCATGTACTGTGTGATTGAGTGGTTGACTTTGCAAAGATTAATTCGTTTTGAGATTAAACCAATTAACCATTGAATATTCATTTGATCGAATGCAATATCACATCAAAAATCACCGCTGCAATTTGATCCAATGCAGTAATTAGTACGAGAATAACTTTAATGTATATCGTGCATATGTGTGCATGTTTTATTAATGAAATTGAAAATGAAATATGAAATGTGAAATGTGAAATGTGAAATGGAAAAAGTGATCAAATCTATGATATATCAGTGTGCTTATTTAGTGCTTTTAATGATGTACATTTTCTCATTCAATGAACAATATTCATTTTGTCCGGTCAAAATTCAAATATTTAGAAGATTAAACACAATCCACATGTGCTCGAATGTGATACAGGAAACGCATCCAATTTTGAAATGAAAATAAAAGATCCTTGGGGACAATCCAATATTAAATATGTTTGGCTTGATGATGTTGGCTTTTTCGTAAATACTCGGCACAAATTCATCATTTTTTTTTTTTTCTTTGGTGATGTCGATGTTATTATATTCATTTCACTAGATACCTATCGGTCGAAAAACAATTCTATGGTAGTAAATTACATCTATTCCATCGCATCTAGAGTGCGCACCGTCGTCTATACTTTTTTGTTATTTCCAAATTTTTGCTCATGCGATGCTCATTTTAGTACATGATGTTCGTCTCTTATCATCGTTCATGCATTTTGTTAGCCATACCAATTGCTAAGCAAACGAGACATCGAGAGTGACGATGATGTTGCTACAAACGATGATAGGCGGTCGAGAAAAAATTGACGATCATGAATCTCGACGGTGCACAATTTGCAATGAATACACCGCATGAGAAAATTATAAAAAAAAAAAAAAATAAACAGACGAAAAAATCTCGTCGAAAAGTTGAAAGAGATTTTGGCTCAGAGGACACACACACACACACATCATATGAATATGAAGCATAAAAGACAAACAAATCGCACCAATGTCATCAACAAAATTTATTCACTATATATATAAACATATACAATGGCCTTTTTTTCTCTAGTTTTATTCGTTGGTTCGTTCGTCTCATGCTGAAATTAGATGCCGTTTGTAATGTTGATGGTTGCCTGCATCCGGAAAACACCGCCAAAACATTACGAATATATCAACAACAAAAATTATGTGCAATAAAGAATCCCCTCCTGTGTATTTTAACCGCTTGGCAGTATTTTTCCTATGTTGCTATTTTATTCCTTCTGTCTATCTCCTTCACACTATAGCTCTATCTCTCCCCCCTCTCCTCTCTCTCTCTCTCTCTCTCTCTCTCTCTATCTATCTATCTCTCTATCTCTCTCTCTCTATCTATCTATCTCTCTATCTCTCCCTCCCTCTCTCTCTATCGCCCTTTTTCTTTCTTATTCACTCTCACTTTCACTCTGTTGCCATTCCTATCTCTATATTTCTCGTTCTGCATTTGCCTTATGACATCATCAACGTTAGAGAAATATTTTGCCGTGCCATTTACCCAAGTACATGTACCTCGCAAACTTACTGATTATACATGTGCTATGTGAGCGAAGTGGGTTCTCTCTCTCTCTCTCTCTCTCTCTCTCTTTCTCTCTTTCAGCTCTTTCAGCCCTTTCATTTTCTCTTTCTTGTATTTTATTTCTTGTGTTTCCTTTGCTACTTTTAAATTGTGCTTGAAATAGGCAACGTTATCGTTATTAATGTCGTAACATCGACGCTCATGCACTTATTCGCGTTGTACTCGATGAATTGTTGGTTTGAAGTGGATTCTTAGCCTCTTTAGTAACTCTTCGGTTCGTGTACAAGTTTAAATAGGATGGTTTAAATAGGATGAACAACAACAAAAACAACAACAAGATCAACAACAGCAACGACGATGACGACAACGGCAACGGCAACGACAACGACAACGACGACGGCAACGGCAACGAAGATGATGATGAACGAAGAGAAAAAAGCACGACTAGAAAATAGACGGAATAAGACAGAATGTAAAAAAAAAGAAGCGGCGGTTTATGTTGAAAGCATGAATTGCTTGTTAGAGCACTGACAAGCAAACGTCAGCAAAAATAGTACGTTTGCACTTAAGGATCCTGTGTGCGTTCGTTTTTTTTTTTTTTTTTGTGCTCTCTGTCTCTCTCTCTTTTCTCTTCTCTCTGTAGTGTTCGGTTCGGTTTGGTTCCAAACTTGTGTTCTGTGACTCAATCGAATGTCTTTTTTTAATGCGTCGCATAAACAACAAAGAAAGACGACACTAACAGAAGCAGAAAATCAACATAAAAAGCGATAGCGAAAAATATTCGAAGACTGAATGAAAAAAATTAAGTGGGGACATCATTCACATTAAGTATCTCTCATTAACTGATATTATGTGCTTGCTATTCCTTTTTTTTCGTCTTTCTTCTTCTTTGCTCTTGCTGTGTAGTGTGTCAACGAAGTTTTCGACGTTCAAATTATCCTTTTTGCCCATTGTTATTTGTTTATTCGGCTCTTTTTTTTTTCTCTTCATTCTTCTATCTCTTCGTCACATTCTTTGTATCGTCTCGTATTCGATTTTGCTTTGTTTCTGGTCATGTGCGTGTATGAGCGCTTCTTCACCGCTTAATGTTCTTGTCTATCTAGGTTGTTGTCTTTTCCGGTTTTCTACTAAACAATTAGATTGGTACAGTGCAACCGATTTCTAATATGTTCATTCGTTTGCTCGTTCGTTCGTTCACTCGTTCGTTTATTCGTGTGAGAGTTTGTGTGTTTTTTTTTTTCTTCCCTTTTCAATTCTTTTCTATTGTGTTGTGTGTTTATTCCATTCGTTGCAAATTACTCAAGAGTTTGGTTGATTTTGTGAAAAGTGTTTGCATCCGTAAAATGGAAAACAAAAGTCTTTGATTTACATAGATGCGAGATGTGAAATGGGGAAACACACACACACACATACACATTTGATGTTGGCATTTGTGAATGGCATTGAAATGATGAAATGAAAATGCCAACGTAAAAGCAATAAAACAATTGCATAAATGACATTATTGCCCCTTATTTGTCTTTGAATTGGAAATGGCTTTGGCGATTTGATGTGCCATTATACCAATTTCGTTCAGGCAAACATTTCTCTATTTTACATGCAGTATTTATTATGTTGACGCTCTCTATCTCTATCTCTATTCACCACCACCCCCCCCCCCCCTCCCTCAATCCCCTTTTCTCGCTCTATACGTCCAAATGTGGTTTGAATGTTCCAGGCTCTTTCAATTGCACTCATTCACTCATTCACTATCTTTAACTTGTCGTTTCATTCGTTTTCGGTATAGAATGTAATTTATTTAAGTATTGGTTTCAGTGGAAACAACCATTTAGATAAATATATGTAAATCTGTTTGTCTTTTTTGTTTTGTCGTTCTACGTGATTATCAAATGTATCCAATGGATAGAGCCGAAATGTAAACGATTCCGCCATCGATCTTATCGCATTCACTAGACAATGCGAGAGACACATGTACACACACACACACACATTTATATATATATATATTTCATATGTATATATCCACTCATTCGGTTGTTAGTTCGCGCGCGCAACCAACGATACAACGGCAATGAGAATATATTCTTTTGTAAAATTAAGCTCAAGTATAAAGTGGTTTTGTTTATCTTAGTTGAAAGTGGCTTCTTACACATGTCAACACATGAACAAGCATCGACCGTCTTTAAGCTCAGACACCAATTTCAGTTTTACATTCACAATTTTCCAAATCTCTGCTCATTCACTCTCTCTCACTCTCTCTCTCACTCTCACTCTCTCTGAATCGGCAATTTTCTTGTGCTGCTGCTGCTTTTTGCTATCCACTAAAAAGATCTCCGAGTTGTAAAATGAGATTTAAAGCGGATAAATTACAAAAGAATGGCTTCGAAACATTTTGAATTGGCAGCAAATACAATTGACATTCTCATGCCATTTTTCCACAATACAATTCAATGAAATTGAGCTAACTGTATGTCGTTGTCATGTCAGTTGTTTCATAACTTTTATGCTTTTATGTTCATTGTATTGATTTGGATGATAGTGTGACGGTAATGGTTGACGGTGTTTTTCACATTCGAATGTTGGAAAATTGTTCCAACTAATTGCGCTTGTATTTCATTTATAAATTGCGTCAAATATGACGCTTGGGAACATGTCTTTTTCACGTTTACTATTTGCTTTTTGTAGTGCAATAATTATACATAATCATGATTTTGACATGTGACTTTTGTCAACTGCATCATTATTCACGTGCGCATACATTGTTTTAAGAATGAAACGCAGCGAGAGAGTGAATGAGAGAGAGAGAGAGAGAGAGAGAGAAAGAGAGAGAAAGAGAGAGATAGAGAGAGAAAGAGAGAAATAGAGAGAGAAAGAGAAAGAGAGAGAGAGAGAAAGAGAGAGAGAGAGAGAGAGAGAGAGAGAGAGAGAGAGAGAGAAAGAGAGAAATAGAGAGAGAAAGAGAAAGAGAAAGAGAAAGAGAGAGAGAGAGAGAGAGAAAGAGAGGGAAAGAGAGAGAGAGAGAGAGAGAGGGGGGGGCGAGAGAAAGGAAGACGACAAAATGCATGTACATACACTACACACACAAAGCGTCAGTTGCAAAATAACGAGAATATGGTAATTAAAATAAAATTTGCCACCACTTTTGATTGTTTGTAGTAGTAAATCGTTAGTATAGTATTCTACACAGGGAAATATGTGTATAATACGTCAAATGTTTATTCCAAACTGGGGTAAATTTGGAATCATTTCGTAGTGGAATAAATATGTATTGGTTTATTCTTATTTGGTGTAAATGTCAAGCAATTGTTAACAATGTATTTACAAACGAATTACCACTACAAACAATCAACAATGGCGATAAATTCCATTTTCACTTCCAAATTCTCAATATTTTGCCACTGACATTTGGTGTGTGTAACAATGTTTATACACGAAATGAATATGCAAACGTAAAATTCAGCAGCTACCAAAGCGTCAATACCGAAATGCTACACACGTGCACAAAGCCAATGATGTTGTTAAAATCATTCGTTTTAAAATAACATACTAAAGTAGTGAATAATCTTCAGATGAAAATTGCGGAAAAGTCAAATACCACATTAAGTAATTGAGGTCGCAATTTGTTTAATATTTCATCATCATCATCATCATCACCATCACCATCATATAGAACGAGAGAGAGAAAGAGAGAGAGAGAGAGAGAGAGAGAGAGAGAAAGAAAGAAAAAAATCGGTGTATTAAAACTTAATAAATTGAAGTGTACTCAAATTCGTTGGAAAGGCCACTTGTAATTCATGTTTAATGTTTTTCCTCTCTTTTCAATCACAGCAAAAGTGGGATAGAGAACCGCAGTGTGGGTGGTTAGCCTTCATCACTTCGTCTATTTTAAATATGTTGAATTTTGTGCAAGTGTCTGACATATTTCCACTTTGTCCACATTACACTTTCGCATAAATGTCGTCGATTGGATTTGACGAGGTATACAGCATCGGTGTCGGTAGCGGCCGTTCACATATTTTAAATCACTAATTTAAGTGCCGCCGTGTGTGTATTTTCATATATGCGAATGGTCGTCTCTTTGATACTTCTCGGCTCTTATTTTAAGTTTAATCCTAGATTTAATCGTAACATCCGTTAAAATTCACTGCATCACACATTGTGAAAATTTGTATTGAAATACTTTTGGCATTGCATTTGACTAATTTTCCTGTTAACAGTGTGTGCGTATCAGCGGTTTATATATGTATTTGTGAGAAGTGAATGCGTGAACTATCACAGCAATCACATTGAAAAGTGGATCTTAATTAGCACAATGAAAATCAAACAAGGCTCATTCTCATCCCTTTTGCACCATCAACAACAGTTGAACGACAAAAATATCAGCAAGAAATATACCAAACTATACATCGTACAATATACATGTGGTCATACACATAAAGACTACACTGAAATATATACAACAGACATATTGACGGATAAAATTAAAAATCTCACCATATTTAGTTAAAAATTACTATGGACCATGGTCTATGGTCGTTGAATGCAAATAGGCAACATTGTGGATTTGACAAAGCATTGCTGGTTTGGCTTCTATTTCGACGTGGTCTTTCGTTTTTTTTTTTTTTTTTTTTTATAACAGTTTCTTTTGATGTACGCATCAGCTATCTATGTCCGAATATCAGGGTAGTTTTTTTCGAAAAATTTCTATGTTTGCAATGATATGAAATATTTTTTTTCTTTTTGTGCTGGCATACAGAGAAACGATAGCGAAAAAAGAAAAGGAAGAAAAAGAGAGAGAGTGAGAGAGACAGAGAGAGAGAGAGAGAGAGGGAGAGCAAGCAAGCAAGCGAAAATCTGTTCCCGAGCAGCCACAGAAACAGTACAACTTTGTTATCACAACTTTCATGGCATATTTTTCAGAAAATGGTTTCTGTTGCTTTTTCTCTCTCATTTTTACGTGACTTTTATATATACAGACGTATGGTATATTTGTTCAAATAAGTGATTGATATAAAGCAGAAGCGATGAGAGACAGCACAAGTCGACAAAATAGACGATGACGATGTTGATAATAATAATGATTATGAAAACCACAGATATTGCGAAAGCACAGACGGATTTTGCTTGAATGAAAGAAAATTTAAATTCATAAAGTTGTCGCAAAGGGGAACAAGCGACATAGAACAAGTGGAAAGAGAATGAGGGTAGAGAGAATATTTGCCGAGCTCGAAATATATTTGTAGTGTGTGTGTGTGTGTGTGTGTGTGTGTCGTGTATGTTTTATGTAACGTTTAGCCAAGAAGTGCCCGAACCGACGAATCTGCCATAAATTATAAAGCGGCAAGTTGAAGCTTTGTCATAGAATAGAGCAAAGAGAGAGAGAGAGAGAGAGAGAGAGAGAGAGAGAGAGAGAGAGAGAGCATCAAGTGCGATTTTGTCATTTAAAATTCCACCCACATTTCACAAGAACACCGCAATCCGAATATATTTTAATGCTACACTTTTGGAACATCATAAACATGCTGTTAGTTGCTCGTTTTCGTGTTCTCCCTTGAAAGTCATCTTGCACTCTCTCTCTCTCCCTCTCCCTCTCTGCATTCTTTTTTTTTCATTTTCATTTTCTTTTTTGAATTTGTTGCAAAGCGAGATTCATTTTTTTCTCTTCCTTTCTCTTTCTGTTTTCCAAATGAAAGAAACACAAACTGAAAATAAAGACAAATACTAAACGTCGAATGGTTGAAATTTATGGCGCAGTGCATCGTTATTGATGGTGAATCGCTGTTTTAAATAATGTAGCCAACATTTTCAAGCTAAAATAACAACAACAACAACAACAACAGAAATCGTTGGAAGAATTGTGTGATTCGGCTCGTTTTCTAGCTAATAATTCATAAGAAATTAAATAGCTAAACGCAAAACGATTGTCATCATTGAATATTTACACGTATTTGTTCATTTCATTCGTTGTGAAGGTGAATTTTTTCAGCTGATTTCTCTACACTGATATATTTCATTTGAGATGTCATTTCATCATCTCTTCTTTATCTTTCTCTTCTCAATTTTCATCTGTTTCTGCTTCTGCTCTGCTTCAGCTTTTCCTACTTCTTCTTCTTCTTCTTCTTTTTTTTTTTCGTTTTTTTTCTTCCACTGCAACAACTGTCGATATTTGCACATTTATAGCATTGCATAGATAGATAATGAGCGTGAATCTATAGAGATCTATAGATGACTGGTATACATATATAGAATAATGGCAAAAGCGTTAAATGTTGTTGACTGTGACGCGCGCTCTTTTATGCAAATATTTTGGAAATGAATGGGTTCATTCGATGGTATCTCATCACAATTTTGACGATGCAATGCTTGTAATGAATAGATCTCATCAAATTGAAGCCATACACAAACTATTCTATATAAATAAATGAATAGAAAATAAAATGGAAAGACTTTTAACTGAAAGTTTCCAAACTAATTGGATAGTTCTTGACTAGCTTACTATGTTGCACTTTGGTATGTTGGCATTCACCTTGAAATCAAATTTCCGCGATTGTGATCTATTTAAAAAAAATTTTCTTCTTTTCTGTTTTTTCATGCGCTTTGCCCCCCGTCGAAGCGAAAAAAAAAAACATCAAACTTTTAAGTGTCTCAATATTTTACCTGTTTCATCAGGACGGTTCATGAATATGAAGCTGAAAGTATAAAAGACGACGTAGAAAAAAAAATATATAAAGAAATGAATGTAATCGAGGGAATGACGGAACGATATTCCATTCATATCGTCATACCACAGCATTTTTTTCTTGGCCCATTCTACCCTCTCTCTATCACCCTTGGTGCTCTTGATGCGCGTTTGTATGTATATTTGCGCGCATTTTTTTTTACTTTTTTGCGTTCGCTCACACGAAAGTCTTTAACGAAGGGTAAAGGGAAAGATTTAAAGAATGGCACGATGCAAACTTTTCGAATTTATTATCATTTAGAGCCAGCCAAGGCATAAAAATTGAAATAAGCGCTTAGTAAAAGTAGCAACAAATGATTTTCATAATAGCTGCGATAGCATATATGCGAACCAAACACCATTCGCATACTTCTTTACATAGCGAAAGGAAAGAAAAAAGTGAGTTAAAGAGAATCAAGTAAAAAACAAAAAAACAAAAAAAAAAACAAAATATACACAGGAAAGAGAATGAGAAAGGGAAAGAGAAAGAGAAAGAGAAAGAGAAAGAGAAAAAAAAAACCACTCACTCCCACCAAAGACGCATACAAAACAAAAAATACATTTGCACATAAGAGCAACAGCAAAGTTAGAAAGTCGCATGAAACTTTAGCCATCGAGCCATAAAGTATTAATAGTCATAATAACCAGTAACAGCGTTCACTGTTTTAAGAAACGCATCTGTAACACAAAGAGTAATCGTTGGACTTTATTTTTTTTCTTCTCTTCTTTCTTCATGAAATGATTCATTTTCTTCTTCTTCTTCTTCATTTTCATTTTCATCGTATTCTTTTACTTTTTCTCACGACGTTACATCACTAAAATATTCAAAGACATGACATAAACAATAAACAAGAAACAGTGAAACATGAACATTGTGTCTCTTCTTTTTTTTTTACGATAAATAGAAAAGAGAATGAGAAAGATGTAAAGACCAAGAAGACCTTAAATATTAATGCGAATGATAAATAAACAAGGAGCACAGTGCACAACATAGAGAATAGCATAAGAAAAAAAAAATACGTATATTTATACAAATAGAAGTAAAAACATGAAAATTAAAACAGACGCTTGCAAAAATGAATATCTAACTGAATATTTTCAGGTGCTTTTGCATATTTTGCGCGTCCATTTTTTATGTAATGCGAATGATAAAATATCCCAAATAGAAATTTAAATTACATTTAAATAATTCTTTCTTTTTTCGTTTTTTTTTTTTTTTATTTCTTCCTTTGACACTTGGTTATTTTCTTTTCATTTAATTTCAAATAGAGTTACGTTGTCGTTGCATATGGCTTTAAAGTAAATTGCATGGACCCCGGTGTAAATATTTTCTTTGATTAAGTATTTCGCTGATTTTGTTTGACACTTTTGTTGTTATAGTAAATAGTGTTTACTTCATGGCAATGTTTGTTACCATAAAATAATGAAATGTTCAACTGCATCTGGGATCTTTTGATTGGTAAAATACATTTTGCCGCAATGAGTTACGTAAATCATCAACACGTGATTGATTTGCATGACATATTTACAAAACATGTCTTCAAATGAAAATCATCCATTTGGAACCCTTTTGCACACGGGTCAACACACGGTGTTCTCTCTTTCTCTCTCTCTCTCTCTCTCTCTCTCTCTCTCTCTTCTCTTTTTCTGTTACTCTCTCTCTCTCTTTCTCTTCCTCTTTCTCTTCCTCTTTCTCTCTCTCTCCACTTTCATTCATTTCTCTCTTTTTTTTTTTCGAAAATAAATGAAGCCACTGCTATCTTTGCTGTTTGATGATTTTTGTCATTATCAAAACTGAAACGCAATTTTAAAACATTTCATTTGACGATGAATTATATGAGAAACCAGCATAACTGAAATGCTCATCTACCATAATGCTCATCGTCGTTGTTGTCATCGCTGCTTTCGTCATTGTCGTCAGTTAACTGGCAGTTATAGAGGCAGGATGAATGGGCCACGGCTTTTATTTTAAAATAAATACCGAAAAATAATCGTTGAAGCGCCATGAACAGATGATCATCCAAAATGTTCCGAGTTTATTCTACCCCATTTATTCGATGTCATTCTCTTAACTTTTGCGTAATTTATTTTTCACATTTAATTCTGTTGTTCCGGTTCGCATTTTTTTTTTCTCTCTCTCTCTCTCTCTCTCTCTCTCTTCTGTATCTGTCTTTCTTTTTATTCATTCTTTCGCCCTTCAATTTTATCTAATATATTCGCGAGGATAGAGTAAATTATGTTTTGCACAAACACAAACCATGATAATTGCTCTCTTACATGCGTCGATTAAATAAAGAATAAAGAATAAAGAGAAAAAGAAAAAAAAAAAGTAAATACAAAGACAAGAGGTTCACATGATTTATATACTTGTGACGCTCAACCGATTACCTTTGCCCATTGACCTACCATTTCACTGCTTTGCACATCAAATCACCTTCACTCTTACTCTTATTCCCATTTCAACTCTGTGGCTTTGAAGAAAGAACACACACACACACACACACACACACACTCACACACTCCATGGAAAACAAAAATACTCGCGAAATTAGATTGAATCTTATCGCAAATCGGTCAATAGTCAAACTGATCTATTGATATTATATCACGAACGGAAATAAAAGTTATAAAAACTAACATCGTGCAACTGACAGTTCACATCTGAAATTCATCAAAATCAAATATACTTGAGAGAATGAGAAATGTAGAAGAAGAAAAAAAAAATTAAACAAACGATGAAACAAAATGGCGTAATCGCATGGAGTGCGTTCAACTGAACTGACGTGGCAATAAGCCAAATCGGTATTAATCATTAAACACCACAAATCATGGGCGAGTGCAATTTTTATCGATACAGTGTAAGTGAATGTAAGAGAAAAAGAGAAAGAGAAAGAGTGAGAGAAAAAGAAAGAGAAAGAGAGAGAGAGAGAAAGAGAGAGAGAGAGAGAGAGAGAGAGAGAGAGAGAGAGAGAGAGAGAGAGAGAGAGAGAGAGAGAGAAAGAGAGAGAGAGAAAGAGTAAGAGAAAGAGAGAAAGAGAGAAGAAATCAACGACAAGTAAGATATCAAAATCACAAGCATTTTCACTTATTGCTTGAATGAATGCTACCTGTTTTCTATATATTACCATTGCAAACATTCTCAAATGCGAAAATTTTCAATAAGAAGAGACGAAGAGTATGAGAAAAATCGAAAAGTTTTTGGTTATCGATGGATTTAGCACAATGGCTCATGGAACCCTATCGCTTGTCTCTCATTCATTACCCGCAGTTATTTTCTTATCATTTTGACATCGAAAATTGCCAATTAGCTACAGGAAAACGAAAATGAATGGAATTCACCAAATGTGTCTCTTTTCCTCTTTTCTTCTTTCTCTTTTGCTCTAATTCTATCTTCTCTTGTTCTTTGTTCCATTTTCTTCAATGTATTTGTTCATTTTGATTGGATAAACTGTATACGCAATTTCATGAATTTATGTTTTGGTCCGCAATCGAGTAAAAGCATGAAGAGAAATTAGAACTTCTAAACATCACATTGAAAGAATTCAAGCAACAATAAAATCTTCCATAATATTGTCCATTCATTTGAGTATAGCATTTTGTCTCATTTTGTCTTTCATTATTTTGGTTTTTCCATAGCAAATCTACTATCGGCTATATTTATACAATGTTTAACAAAATGGCCCGTGTACATTGAATGAAGAGATCTGTACGAAAACAACGCACCGTACTGTACCGATTGAATAAGAAAATATATCCGAAGGCGGAAAAATAATTCGTTTTATGAACAAATAAAAAAAAAACCGTATTATGCTTTATTCACAACCGCTTTTTAGTTTAAGACTGAATGCCAAAACCACTGTTGATGCTTTCGATTTGCAAACCATCTTGTTTTTTTTTTTTTAGTTTAAATGGTTAACATTAGACTACGAACAGTTTCCCAACAAAATAATAATGCACATTTTACCATTTAATTTTTCGTTCAAATTTATTTACTTTTTTTTCTCGTTCATTCATTCATTTCGTTGTTTGCCTTCCATCTCACTTATGCTCTCAAAAATTCTTAATTTTTCCCTTGATTCATTCATTGAAGTTGGTCAATGGTTTTGCTTGCACGCAAAATGTGATTAACGCAAATTAAAAGCACGTTGGTAACGTGCTCGTTGTCACTGCCACAATTTTCCAAATTGTAAAAATGGAAAACTTTTTCGAAAAGTAACATCGTGATATTGTCGTTGTCGTTGTCATTGTTCATTTGTGTGTTTTTTTTTTTTTTACTTTCATTTCCATACCTTTTAGTGTCATATAATTTCGTTCGTTTAATCATAACATGAAGGCCCGGTATTTTGTGTACCAAAATTGTATTGGCACATCTACATCAACTTCAACGCAAACAGAGAATAAAATTATGATGTGAGTAGGAGGAAGAGAAAGAGAGAGAGAGAGAGAGAGAGAGGGGGGGGAGAGAGAGAGAGAGAGAGGGGGGGGAGAGAGAGAGGGAGAGAGAGAGAGAGAAGGAGAGGGAGAGATAGATGGAAATAGAGAGAAAGAAAAATGAGCGACAAAACGTAGGCATTAGCAAAGATGGGAAATGTTTTAAGCCGAGAAAAAGTTATGCCATTCAAAATGTTTATCTTACAACATTTATCTGAAAGTAGCGTAAGGCATAGCGGATTTACAGTTTCTTTTGCCCAGTTTCTGTCCTTCTTTCTATTTCTCGCTCTCTCTCTTTCTCTGTGTTTACCTTATCCCATACAATTGAGCCAAAAGCATATTTGTATTTTCTTCGCTTTCAAATATTATTTTCTTATGCATTTTTTTCCTGTTCTGGTTGTGTTGGCCATGATTTTCATTTCATTCTGTTTGCCGTGAAATTTGTACTTTGGATTTTTTCTCTTTCACTCTTCGTCATCGAAGTTGACGGTTTGGGGACAGTGTAATGAACATTGAGCAATGGTTGGTGTGTGTATTTAACGGGTGAACCTTACTGTGCAATTTGTTATTGTAATTTCATTAGTTTGAGCGCTCACCGCTTTGATGTACAGTCTGAATCTAATGCGATTTGCAGTGGCGCTGTTTAAATGTAGCTACTCTAAGGCTCACTCGTACTGTGTGTATTTCTACATTTTTTTTTTCCTTCCAGCTTCACTATTTATTCCTTCATTATATTTTAATGAGGACATATTATCATTGTTATAATCATAACATTTAAGAATTAAGATTTTTTTTCATAATGTATTGGTTTGCAAGTTTTATACCCGTTTTTCTATTCATTCTACATTCATTTCTTTTAGCCGGTAAATGTATTCGAACATTTATTTTAAATTCTTTTTTTTTTCTTTCTTTTTGCTTGATTTCATTGCTTCATTTTATTGTTGTTGTATGTTGTTTTCGCATCGGTTTGAATTATGGTTCGTTGCACCTTTGAATTTCTTTGGCATAACAACGTAGGTTGTTTAGGTACAATGTGATCGTTGAAATCCTGTTTAAATTCCGTAAATTGATTAAATAAATGGATACTGTGAGAGAACCATTTTATTGGTTTTATTTGTGTTGAATATTCGAACGGAAAGAAGGAGAGAGGGAGAGAGAGTGGGGGGAAGAGAAAGAGAGAGAGAGACAGAGAGAGGGAGAGAGGGAGAGAGAGAGAGAGCGAGAGAAAGAGAAAAATAACAAAGGTCATAGGAAAAGTGATAGAGAGAGGGGGAACAGATGGAGAGTCTCTACCTGCTCTGAGAGAGAGAGAGAGAGAGAGAGAGAGAGAGAAAAAAAAAAGAATAGGAGTACTAGAGAGAGAAAGAGTATGGAAAAGAGAAAATGTGAAAAACAATTGGAATATCTGAAACGTATCGGGAGAGGCTAAATCAAATATCGCATGTACTTGCACTAAATAATAAATGCAATTAGTGTTTCGAGTACAAGATATTGTTTCACTTTTCACATTTCATTGTATTTACTGAATTGAATAAACGGAAATGGATTGCATTGAACGAATTGTAGCTACACGTTCAAAAATAGTTTCAGCGATGGATCATCACCGATTCGATATATGGCATTTACAAAGTATTCGGAATAAGCTGAAACGTTAACGCACCAAAAATGTTTGTATCGGGTGCTTTGGCCATTTACTACAAACAATAACAATGCATTGTACAAATGTATCACAGCTGAACACAGTGGATCCAATTGAAAATAACTGTATGTTTGTGTTTGAAGCAAATATATATCCGGATACCGGATGAACCGGGCGGCATATTTAACGCGATTTATTTAGTGAAACTTAAATTCACCCATTATCTTTTGCTGAGGGAAATTGAAAATTGCCAATTGAAAATTCAACAAAATACAAAAACAGCAGCCGAACCAACCAGAGAAATAGAAATTATCAGAACGGCGACGTGTTTGAAATAGTCGAATCAGCACCATGTATATCGCAACAAAATGGAATATACATCGAACAAGGCCGATGAATGTTGCTTCTGCTGCTGCTGCTGCTGCTGTTGATGTTGCTTTGGTTGTTGCCTAATGGTTTGCCAATTCGAATAAATTTCAATCAAATCACAAAATCAGTGAATGTTGGTATTTAAAATTTATGGAGCGCACACACACAATAAGCTCATTCATCAAGTAAATCGATATCATGCGATATAATCCTTTCGACACCAGAGACATTTTCGTTGAAATCAAATGCACACACACACACACACACGCACAGAGAGAGTGAGAGAGAGAGAGTGAGAGAGAGAGAGAGGGAGAGAGGGAGAGAGTGAGAGAGATGGAGGGAGGGGAAGTGGAAAAGAGAGACTGTAATAGGTGGAAATAAAATGGAATCAAAATGATTTTAATGCAAACAAATGCAATTTGTAAAAGCTTTGAACCGACTCAATTTCAATGCATCACATCGAATGCCGATATTTTCATTCATCGTACGTGAGACCGCCTTTGTGCTACTTTGTGTTATATTTTCACTAATTCCTAATGTGTTTGTATTTGTTTATAGAACTGTTGAAATTACAAAAGAAATACAAAAACACTTTTTTGATTATTTGGTGTGTATACTTTTCGCATAAAATTCTCAAAACAGTGTCTTAGTGAAATTTCATAAAAATTGGACAATTAATTAATAAGTTTCGATTGTCAACTAAATTCGAGTTTACAAATTTAACATTCAACAATAAAGCAAAAAAAAAAAAAAAAAAAAAATGGACGAATCGTGTATAAAAGTGTAGGCAGGAAATTCGAGTTGTTTCACTCAATATTTTGTATTTTTCATTTGCTAATGAAACATTTATTCCAATAAAAACTAATCGCTGAAATCCATGTGAGATTCGGTTTTTAAATTATTAATCTCACGAATAATATATTTATAACCAATTTCGATGAAAGCGCGAGTAACTATGAAAGCATAGTTTTTGCCCAGATCAAAACTATATTTTTGATTGGATATTTTTTTTTTTCGATTTACTAAACAGAAAATTTTAAAATCGAATCCTGTAGAGAAACAAACTTCGTGTAATGAACAGTATTTTAAGTTTATTATTCCAACCATTTGTCGATGAAAAAAAAGAATGAATTTTAAAACGATTTTTATGTTGTTTACTATTTGTTTTGTTTTTACGTTGACTTTACAAAATGAAATGATTAATACGTCAAAATCGAAGGAAAGTATTTTTTTTTTTTTTTTTTTTTTGAATAGTAAAAAATTTAAATCAAATATTTCGTAGAAGAGCGGAATTCTCCTCTGGGTATTAGTTTTATCATCGAAAAAAAGATGAAAATCATAAAAAAATTATAATAAAGGCTACGTCATGTAGTTTGCATAACGTAGCTTGGGCGCGTAGTTCCGACGTTTCATCATAGCAAAACGAATGTTTTCAAAGCGATTTCATAATTTCAATTTTTTTCCAACCTAATGGACAGAACGTTCATTGTTTAGTTACAATTTGAAAATATTGCATTTTTTTTTATTAATTTGAGTATAGATTTGACGTTTTTTTTACATTTGAGTATCAATTCAAATGTAAAAAAAAAAACGTCAATTTTTGAATTTTCAAAATAAGCAACATTTTTCTGTTCATTTTTCATATTCTCAATAAAATGTTCAACCAACAAAATGAATTTCCAATTTTTATGCCATTTATATTCAAATAGTGACAAATTAAACAAATATTTTGTAAATGAACTAAAATTCTACCTCTCAGTCTCAACAAATCCATTTTTATTCGTAGGTAATTAATTTGCTTTATTATTTCAATTGATTTACCAAGGAATTGTACAAACATTCATTTGAATAAGGAACTAAACATAGTACAAATACTCGATATTTTCTAATTTTTAGTTTGTTAAACATTTTTCATAGATTTCTAATTACGGACAATTACAAATGACTGGTAATACGTCAAATTAATTGTCTCAATAAAATGAACCAGAAAATGTTGATTTGAATTTAGTACAGAAACAAATTTCAATGAATGTAACTCATTTTGGTTTTTCATTCTTGAAATTGTTAAATATTTTTTTTTTATCCATATTAATTTTATCAATTACAAAATTCTTGATTTAAAAACAATGCAAATTCACAAAATTTTAGTGTTATTTACTGTTAATTTGGTTTTTGTTTTTGCTCATCGAATTGAATTTCATTCAAATCAGTTGAATTCAAATGAAATTACAATTTTATCGAAAATTGTGAACAATTTATTGATCAAATTTTTCGTAAACGAACGTATCTCAATCTCAATTTTAATTTCATTACCAACGAAAAAACGAGATTATTTTCATGAAGATTTTTTGACTAGTTGTTTTCATGATATGAACGAAATGGCATTTGATTATAATATTCGTAACAACATAAATGGATCTATTCGTACTCCTAGAAATGTATTCAATTTGATATTAAGCGATAATCATGAATCATTAAGGTGAGTATCGATTTGAAACATGTTTTAATCAATTCATAATTAATACAATTTTTTCAATAATTTGTTCAATCACAGAATAATATTAAATGAACCAGTTCAACAATTTCACCTATCGCAAACATATTTGGTTGTCGTTTCGAAAAATGTACAAAATGTTACAAGAACTCTTGATGAGATTTTCGACGTATTGTGGAGAAATAAATTGATCAATTCGCATATTTTAATTCAAACCAATGATTTATGGTCACTTTACACATACAAACCATATCAAAGTTCATGCTCAACTTTAGATCATATTCAAGTGGCATCATTCACATTAAGCAATTACACTGAACACATAACTTTAACATTCGATGACTTATATCCACCGAAATTGAAGAATTTCAATAAATGTCCGGTTTACGTTGCTAGTATGAAACAAACATGCAATAAGCTTTACGAAAAATGTCCAAATGCTAAAACCAGAAGCTTTCCTTTTGGAATTATTGAACGTGTCACTAATTCGATAAACGCAACAATAATTTATAAAAATTCGACGGAAGGTCGCGGTGAAATTTTTGAAAATGGAACTGCAATTGGTCTATTAGATATGATTTTAAAAGGTCAAGCAAATTTCACCGTTGATTTATTCTTAAAAAACAATATACGAGGAAAATTTTTATTGGCTAGTGACCCACATATGTATGGATCATATGGTTTTGCATTCAGAATGAGTACATATCAAAGCTTAAATCAAGCATCACTGTGTGCACCATTTAAACTGACCCTTTGGATTCTTTTAATGGGAATATTTTTAATAATTATGCTTCTTATTTTATTATCAAAACGATTGACAAAAAATTGGAGACACTTTTATATTGGTGGACACATGAATCGTTCTCCAATTTTTAATATATGGACTTCGATTTTGGGAATTTCTATTTCGAATCCACGAATAGCAAACGGATATAATTTCGGTACATTTTCTAGAACATTATTTTTATTGTGGATTATTATGTGGTTTGTTATTCGAAGTTGGTATGAAGGGAATTTATATTCGCAAAAAAGTAAAATTAATTCACCATTCGATACGATTGGAAAAATTGTTGCATCAAATTGCAAGGTTACCGTGTTTCCTTCGGCAACTTATGCTGTTGATCAATTTTTAAACGTTGAAAGGTAAATTATTGGAATAATTTTTTTTTTTTTTTTTTTTTTTTTCAATTAAATATTTTGTAAAATAAATTTAAAATGATGATTTTTCCAGATATGTGACTGGAAACGAAGACTATTTAAAACATTTAAATGAATTTTATGAAAATGTTGAATTTTGTGCTGCATTTACAACAACATTGTCTCGTGAAATTTTTAATGATTTAAATTATCCATATCGTCAATTGGCATTTACAAAAGATAATTTTCATGGTGCTCCATTTGTATTTTATTTTCATAAACCAACCATTTTTCAAAAACAATTTAATAAAATGATATGGAAATATCAAGAAGCTGGCATTGTTTTCAGTAGGCAAAAACAAAATAATAATTATAATATGAGAAAAACGATGACAGCACCAAAATTAAAAATAGAAAATATAATGGCGATTTTCATACTAATCGCAGCTATGTACATGATTAGTTGTATTGTTTTTGTTTTTGAAGTGTTTTTCACAAAGTGTCGATTTGTTCAGTGTATTCTTGATTATTTAACTTATTAAATTTACATGGAAATGAACATAATGTTAACGATATTAAATCGTAATATGAAATATTCAATGATTACACATTACGAATAAACTAAAATATAATAATCAAAATTAATTAAATGTTTCAAGTAATGAAAAGTGTGTTTTAATTATTAAAGAATATTAATAATATTGAATGTGGCCAATATGCTAGAATGCTGATGTTTTATTTAAATCATTTTAAATATAATATATTCCACCCGTTCAGTGCGTGAGCTATACATTTCCTTCTATGATACTCATATTGATTAAGCTCTTTGGATTTTAATTCAAAACAAACTAACACACATTTTGATTTACATTTATACATATGTACATTCAAATTTATTTGTTAAATTTTTTGCAATTTATATTATTACATTTTCATAAAATTTAATATGTAAAATAATCAAGAATACATTTTACACTGCGAAACTTTAGACAAAATACTTCTAAAATAAATACAATGAAACTGATCAAATACAAAGTTGCATTTATTATGAAAATGCTTAAAAGATTCTCCAATTTTATTTTCGATACTATTTTTATATTAAAATTTTTATGACGCATATTATCACTATTCCAACTATCAATTGTACCAGCTTCAAAGTTTTTTATTATTTCTTGATTGAATAAATCTTGAAAAATTGTCGGTTTGTGAAAATAAAATACGTACATTGACATAGAAAATCGATTTTTTGTGTGAGCCAAACGACGTCGTGGAATGTTTAATGTATTAAAATCTTTAAAATCAATGTTTGAAACTAATGCCGCACACAATTCATTATCTTCATAAAATTCATTTAAATGTCCAATATAGGTTTTTGTTGAAACAACATATCTGAAATTATCAAGAAAATTTCAAAATATTTATTTCAAATGAAACCAAAAAGAACGACTCTTTTTTTTTGAAAAAAAACGACTCTTTTTTTTTCAAGTATAAATTCATTTTACCTATGATTTTTGAAAAATTCCGCTTGATATGTTTGTGATGAAAAGGCACTAACCTTGCAATCAGATGATAAAATTTTATTAACTGTATCAAATGGTGAATCATGGACATTTTTTTGTGAATATAAATTTCCTTCATAAAAATTTCGAATCACAAACCACATAAAAATCCAAAACAATAATAATGTTCGAGCAAAATTGCCAATATTTGTGCCACTTGCAATACGACGATTAGGAATTGATTTTCCTAAAATATGAGTCCATATATTGAAAATTGGTGAACGATTTATGCGTCCACCAATAAAAAAATGTCTCCATTTTATTGTCAATCTCTTTGATAATAAAATTAGAATCATTGTTATGCAAAATATTCCTATTAAAAGAATCCATAATCTCAATGAAAATGGTGCATTCAATGGTATATTATTTGATTTTATATTGGAATTCACTCTGAATGCAAATACATATGAACTAAACATATATGGTTTGCTGGCGACTAAGTATTTTGCTCGTATATTATTTCGTGAATAGAAACCAATAGTAAAATTTATTTGACCCATTAAAATCATGTTTAATAATCCTTTTCCAGTTCCATTTTGGTATATTTCACCACGACCATCCGGAGCATTTACATAAATAATTGTTGCGTTTAACTTTTTAGCCGTACGTTCAGCCATTGAAATACGAAAACTGGCAAAAGTTTTGCATCTTGGAAGATGCTTAATGCAAACTATTTCATCATTTTTACCGCCAACATATAATGGACATTTATTGAAATTAGTCAATTTTGGTGGATATAAGTCATTGAATGTTAAAGTTATGTGTTCAGTGTAATTGCTTAATGAGAATGTTGCCACTTGAATATGATCTAAAGCTGAGCATGAACTTTGATATGGTTTGTATGTGTAAAGTGACCATAAATCATTGGTTTGAATCAAAATATGCGAATTAATCAATTTATTTCTCCACAATACGTCGAACATCTCATCAAGAGTTCTTGTAACATTTTGTTCATTTTTCGAAACGACCACCAAATATGTTTGCGATAGGTGAAATTGTTGAACTGACTCATCTAGTATTATTCTGTGATTGAAAAAAATCATTGAAAAAATTGCATTAAATATGAATTGATTAAACCATGTTTCAAATCAATACTCACCGTAATGATTCATGATTATCGCTTAATATCAAATTAAATCCATGTCTCTGTGTACGAATCGTTTTATTGAGACTATTGTGAATATTATAATCAAAATCTGTCAAATCACTGCTTTGAAGAAAACTTGTCAAAAATTCTCTTTGGAAATGATCTTGTTGCTCATTTGACGATGAAATTATAATTGAGAGAAAGATTTTTTCATTCACAAAATATTTTATTAGTAAATTGTTCACTATTTTAGACAAAATGACGCTTTCACTTGAATTCAAATTATTTGTAATCAATTCATGTTGAAAAGCCATTGAAAAAATAAAAACGGAACAAAATGAAAATAAAATGAAAATTATATAAAAATGCATTTAGTTGATTGAGAGTTATGTGATTGATAGAATAAGAGACAGTATTGAAGTTTTGGAAAATATAATTATTATTAGAACTATCAGCAAAATAAACGATACTTATTCCTCAACGTTGATTTTTCAACTAAGTAAAAACACTTATTCCTCAACGTTGATGTCTCTACTAAGCAAAAACGCTTATTCCTCAACGTTGATTTCTCTACTAAGTAAAAACGAGTGTTTAAAATGTTAATAAAGTCAAAAACAAAACAGAAAAATCTCTCGAGGACGTGAAATTTGACACAGATCACATGCGAGATAATAAATGTTGATTTAGAAAACATTGTTGATTTTCTAAGGTGTTATTCTCGCCCAATTGTGTACTTTATCAGAATGACTTTATTCATTTTGAATGTAATTAGTTTAAAACATCGATATATTCAGGTTTATAACACCACAAGTCAACTAAAAATAAAAAAAAAAAAAAAATAATTTGAATCCAATTATTTGAATGGTTTTACAATACATTGATACGAAATAACGTTGATAATTTATTGTTCCATCATTTGAAATGATTAACTAATAATTAAAATGGTTCTAATATTTATTTGAATGAGGAAATACTATCCACGTGTATTGCTTGTTTTCAGTGTGTTAAACATTTTTCATGGATTACTAATTACGAAAAATTACTAATGACTGGCATGACTCAAATGAATGGCCTCAATTGAATGAACTAACCATTTTTTTTTTATTGGAAATTAATATAAAATTCATGGAATGTGACATATTTTTATTTACACAAATTTTCGATGAAAAAAAAATTAAATTAATCATAATGCATATTAACAAAATTTTGATGTTATTTGTTTTTTATTTTGTTTTTGTTTTGGCTTTTCGAAATGATGTTATATCAAATCAATTAAAATTGGATAAAAGGGTTATTTTTGCTAAAATAGTGAAAAATATACTGATAAAATATTTCATAAATGAACGTACATCACTATCAGTTTTAATTTCATCATCAAATGAGCAACAAGACCATTTTCAAAGAGAATTTTTAACAAATTTTCTCCATGGCACTGATTTGAAAGCTTTTGATCATTATATTAACTACAGTCTCAACAAAACTATGCGTGCACAGAGACATGGATTTAATTTAATATTAAGCGATAATCATGAATCATTACGGTGAGTATCGATTTATAAAATCATGCAATCAATTCATAATTAATGCAATTTTTTCAATGATTTTTTTCAATCACAGAATAATATTAAATGAACCAGTTCAACAATTTCACCTATCGCAAACATATTTGGTGGTTGTTTCGAAAAATGTACAAAATGTTACAAGAACTCTTGATGAGATGTTCGACGTATTGTGGAGAAATAAATTGATTAATTCGCATATTTTAATTCAAACCAATGATTTATGGTCACTTTACACATACAAACCATATCAAAGTTCATGCTCAGCTTTAGATCATATTCAAGTGGCAACATTTTCATTAAACAATTACACTGAACACATAACATCAACATTCGATGACTTATATCCACCAAAATTGACTAATTTCAATAAATGTCCATTGTATGTTGTTTATGATAGAGTCACAGAACGCAACAAACATCTTTTAAATTCTAAAACTATAAAAAGCTTTCAATGTACAGTGGCTGAACGTACGGCCAAAAAATTAAATGCAACAATAGTTTATAAAAGTTCTGCGGATGGTCAAGGTAAAATTTTTAAAAATGGAACAGGAATTGGCTTACTAAACATGGTTTTAACAGGTCAAGCAAATTTCACCGTTGGTGTTCATACAAAAGAAAATGTTCTATCGACATTTTTGGTAGACAGCAATTCATATATGTATGGTTCATATGGTTTTGCATTTCGTATAAATACATTTCAAAGTTTTAGTGGAATACCACTTCGAGCACCATTTTCATTGAATCTATGGATTTTTTTAATGGGAATCGTATTTGTTAGCATAATTCTTATTTTATATTCAAAGAGATTTACAAAAATATGGAGACATTTTTATATTGGTGGACGCATGAATCGATCACCAATTTATAATCTATGGACATCTGTTTTAGGAAAATCCATTTCCAATCCTCGTATTGCAAACGGTTATAATTTTCAAAATTTTGCAAGAACATTATTTTTATTTTGGACAATTATGTGGTTTGTAATTCGAAGCTTTTATGAAGGAAGTTTATATTCACAAAAAAGTATGATTAATTCACCATTTGATACAATTGAAAAAATATTAATATCAGATTGTAAAGTATTAGTATATCCATCAGCTTATCATACTCTTGGGCGATTTTTAAAGGAAGAAAGGTATGTAGGAATAATGACAATATTTTTTCGTACATTTTTTTTTTTTTTTTTTTTTCTTGAATAAAACCCAATATACAAAAAAAAAAATCTTTATTTAAATTACGATTGACTATTTTTTTTAAAAACTACGATTATTTTTAGATATGTCCTAGGGATCGCAAATCATTTGGAACATTTAAAAGAATTTTATGAAAATGATGCATTTTGTGCGGCATTCACATCAGACATTGATTATAAAAATTTTAATGCACAATTTCCAAATCGTCGATTGGCATTTACAAAAAATCGTTTATTCATGTCAACATATGTATTTTATTTTCATAAACCAACAATTTTTGAAGAATTATTTAACGATGAAATATGGAAACATCAAGAAAGCTGGCATTGTAAGCAATTATAATACAGAACAGATAAATGATGAAAATATGAAAATGAAAAAAATTGCAACCACATTAAAAATGGAAAGTATTATGATAATTTTTATAATATGCGCATTTATGTATTTTATCAGTTTTATTGTATTCATTTTAGAAGTATTTCATGAAAATAGTCGATATGTAAAAAATGTCCTTGATTATTTAACATATTAGATTTGATGGAATTGTATCAATGCAAAATGCATAAGAATAAATTTAGCAAATTTAATCACATAAATTACGTGCATGTGAATGTTAAAAAAAAAAAAAAAAAAAACTCTATGAATAAGAATTGGAATTGTTATGCTGTGTATTTGTGGTAAAATCTAGGGTAAAATGTTCAATTTAAATAAAATGATCGTTTGGTTATTCATTCCATTCCATTCCATTGATTTAATTAATTCCAATCGAATGAAAATAAAAGTGTCCCTTTTTCAATGGTCACTTCATATGTATGTGTATGGGTCATAAAATAAAATAAAAAACCGATTAGCGCCTGAACGAATGTTTTAATGAAAATCTTCAGTAAAATCCAAGTTTCTTTACACTTAAACTAATTGTGGCTAACAAATGAAATCTTTTGCCATTTCAAAATATTCAGCATTGATATTCAAATAAGTTTGATCCTTTTTTTTCTAGTGTATGTTTTAGAATAAAAAAAAAAAAAAAAAAAAAAAAATTCCTTTCAATTTGAAAACTGAATACAATACTCTGTTTATTCAATTTTATAGACACCAAACAACAGAACAATGAGTGACACTCAAAAGTCAAAAGACAAATTCAAATGGAAAAGGTCATGAATTTGCCTTTGAAAAGTAATGTGACCAAACAAATTCGTAATCTCGTGGTATTACGACAGCAATTCTTCAGTCTATATGCTTCTTTTTGATGGAAAGTGCAATTGAGAAAAAAAAAACACTTTATAATAAGTGAAAAAAGAAAAAAAATCAAGACTGGGCACTATGACAACAGAGTTGATGACACACAAACACAATATGTTGAAATACATTTTTTTTTTTTTCGTCGGAGTTTTGAAAGTTTTTTTCCATTCCCAGACAGACTCATTCAATATCTAATTCGTTCTCTCTCCCTCTCCCTTTCTCTCTCTCAATCTTCCTCTCACTCTCTCTCTCTCTCTCAATCTCCCTCTCACTCTCTCTCACTCTCCCTCTCTCTCTTTCTCCTTCTCTCTCTCTCTCCCTCTCTCGCTCTCGCTCTCTATCAGACTCTCGACTGATAGAATGGAATGAATACGTTTCACTGTTTCATTGTATGCATATTCTGGTCGAAACATTAATAATTAATTAATTACGGATCAAATAATATTATCTAAAGAGCAAATACATTGCTATTGTGCGCACATCATTCAATCTAAGCATATATATATCACATTCTGTATAGATCTTTAACAATCAATAAACCAATTTAATTAAAAGTATCGATGCTCTCATTGTTGTGAATATGTTGATCTTTTTTTTTTTTTTTTTTTTGCATAAGTTACTTCCTTTTGTCTGTCTGTTTCAGTTCATTTTCAGTGGAAAATGAATTGCAACAAAAACAACAATAATAATAACAAAAATTGTCACATTTGTCGCCAATAAAATGTGTTTTTAAGTTTTTTATACTCTATTTTATAGATAGATAAAGAGATAGATCGATGAATGGATACATTATATTTAGTTGACGCACCGTATGTTTTAATGCGTTTTTGAGAAGAGCGAAATTTAATGACAACCGAACGGAATCGCATAAATAAATAAATAATTAATTCATTTTAATTGTTTTGATGGTTGTTCAGCAAAAGCACACTCACAACGCAAACGATTCGGCATTTTATCGGATTTTAATTTGTAATGGAAATTCATTCGAGTGGAATTAAATGGCATTGAATGCACGAGCAATTGAGTAGACGATATGCGTGTGACCACTGAGTTGTTGTTGTTATTAATTTTTGTTGGGGGTGTCTCTGTGTGCCTGTGTCTGTGTTTTAGTATGATTCGATTTGCAATTCGTATGCTTGACACAAACAATGGGGCGAATCAATGGGATGATATTCGATAAAATCACGCGAAATAGCAGCAAAATGGTATTAATAAAAAAAAAAATAAAAAAAAAAAGAAAAAGAAATTTGGATATTATCGTGATACACTCTACATGGCAATTCGATCATGATTATGATTTTGATTTGAATAAAAACTTACTTAATTCAATTACCATTAATGATACCAACGAACGTATACAATGAAAAAATTTAAATCAGCGATTTTGTTACTATGTGTTTGAATTTTTTCATGCTTACAGTATCAACACGTGTTCGAAATGTTTCAACAGAAATGAAAAAGAATGAAAAACGATGTATGGATGTCTCATGTCAAAATATAACATATAAGATATGGGTGTTGAAAAGATACAATTTTACTGCAGCTTTGATCAATTTTACGCGAAATTTGAGACGTTTTTTAATAATTGAGTGGAAAGATTTTTCATTTTGCTGTTGGCAATGCATCGTGTGTCGGCTTAACATTCAATTCTTCTTCGCATTCTTTTTCTTCTTTCACATTCTAAGTAATTCTCTCTCTCTTTCTCTCTTTTTCTCACTCGCTCTCACTCGCTCGCTCTCTTTCGCTCTCTTTCGCTCTCTTTCTCTCTCTTTCTTTCTCTCTTTCTCTCTTTCTCTCTCTTTCTTTCTTTCTCTCTCGCTCTCTCTCTCTCTCTCTCTCTCTCTCTTTCTCTTTCTCTTTCTTTTTCTCTTTCTCTTTCTTAATCTTTCTCAGTCAAAAGACATTCTCTTCCTCTCTTCTTTTCTATCTTTCGATTTGTTGTTACTTTTTCTTCTTTTCATTCTTTTCTCTGTGTTCTGGTAAAAGAAAAAGAAAAAAAAATGAAATTTGAGTACCAAAGTAACCGAACGTAATACGCTGCCACATATTCACTGAAATTTAAATATGAGAAGAAAATTCGGTATTGTTATGGCAATTGGTTTTGGCAAAATGATGCCCCAGAGGTGCAATTATTTTTCCCTTTTCGTCAAAGATGAAAAAACAACAAAACAGTGAATTTGAAATGTGAGCACATATTCTTTCTTTCTCTGCCTCTGCTTTGCTCTTCCTCTTGTTTGCCGTTTTTCAGGAAAAACGTGTAAGAGAAGAGAAAAAAACCTCCCAAATTGTGCGTCAGGCAGAGAGACGCAAAACTCAAGAAAAAAAAAAAAAAAAAAAAAACAATCCCATATTTATTGATCCATTTGATAGGATAACTTCATTTATGAGTGGCACTTAACACAAAAGCATTGGCAACAATCGACTGCTTTCGGTAATTCATGATTTTTGGCACCTTTTTTTTCTCATGAACACAGCTAAGCTCATTGGGTAGTCGAATGGCACAAATACGATAAAAGAAAGAAAAAAAACTTGTATCCATATATTATAGTAAACGTAAAGTGTAAAATATTCGCTTGCACTTCACTGCAAAATACACAACAATAAATAGAAGAAAAAAAAAAAATGTCCCAACCAATGAATTGTGAATTGGTTTACAAGTTTGCATCACTGATTTTTCCAGCATCCGCAACAAAAAAATTAACACATTCTTATTGCGAAAAAAAAAAACGAAAAAATCTGGCTCAAGTGGCCATGCGGAAAGCAGGCGTTTTTTTTCATTCTCTTGCCAAAACTAAAGCCAACACACTGACACAAATATATACCCACATTTTTTTTTTCTTTCACTTTTTGCTGTTGGGTGAACGATAGGCCCATTATCATTAGGTGTTGGATGTTTTCATTGTAATCATTTTCGTGTTGGATAACATACTGAGAACAATAAATGAACGAACTGGAAACTACAAGGCAAAAAGGAATAGAACATATTTGCTGAAGAGGAAAATACGATTGAAAAAGAGGAAACGATACAAATAGAGATTGAGAAAGGCAATGCAAAATGAAAGATTGTGTGTTAGAGAAAGAGAGAAAGATAGAGAGAGAGAGAGAGAGAGAGAGAGAACTAGAGTGAGAGAAAAGGAGGAAAAGAGAGAGAAAGATGGCATGTTTATGTGTGTGTGTGTGAGAGAAAGAGAATGGAAGTGTAAGATAGAGAGAAAACAACATAAGTGGAAATGTTGAAAAGAGCGAACGGCATGAATGTTGAAATACAAATAATACGCATATGGTTTGTATAAAAATACAAGAGAAAAACTTTAAGTGCTTCTTTATTTATGAAATGCGTTTTCACAAAATATACACACACACGCACTAGAGCAACGGAATAACATATTCAGAAAAACATAATGTTCATATGAAAATCCCCACGAGATATTTCCTCTTGTTGTGCGTTACTTCACAAGATTTCTTCTTCGTCTTCGTCGTCGTCATCGTCGTTCTCTTTCGACTCTTTCTTCTTCTCTTCTGATCATTTGACGTCTGTTGTTGTTTACTGTGAAAACAACAGCGGCAGTGTTTGATGCGGCACTAGCTGCTGCTACTGTTGGTGTTGGTTATTTTCTTTCCCCTTTTGCATTTACTTCTATCGGTTTCATTTCTTTTCGATTTGGCTCTCATTTCTTTGCTTTTCACTTGTGAAAAATGGAAAGTGTAATGGCAACGATATAATAATAATAATCATAACCATGTTCCCGTTGGTCGTTTCTATGTGTGTTTTTTTTCTCTCTCTCTCTCTCTCTCTCATCGGAAGTATGCTATATAGACATATTACTATATGGCCACAGCATATCAGTGTATGCTGTCTCACTCTCTCTCTCTCTCTCTCTCTCTCTCTCTCTCTCCCTCTCTCTCGCTCTCAACGAGTTGCATACACACGTCATATGAATCGTATGTATTTTATACGAATAATGAAAGTGAAATGAATAAAAGGTAATAAAACCAGATTGAGATAGGCTAAAGGAGAAAAAGAATGGGAAAATGAGAGACGAAAAAGAAAAAAAAGAAGAGTATGAAGCAGATAGAAGTTATTCACAGCAAGATGAGAGTGCTTTTCTCTTGTTTTTTCCCCCTTTTCATCGTTTCTTTTATTCGTCTCACTCAGTTTGCCTACTCCAAAAGAAAAAGTCGTTTTCATTTCTGCTCATGGGTGAAACGAAAATTGTACAACGAAACGAAAAAGTATGGCTAGCAAAGCAAAGCAAAACATCACATGAAAAAAAAAAAAATGAAAAGAGTAAAATACAAACATATTCTATACGAAATGTATTTTGCATAAAAATAATATAATTTCAATATGTTTTCTTTTTCTTTTCTTTTCTTTTCTTTTGATTGCTGCCTGTCACTCACTTAGTTGTTCACCATACGCATTCGAAAGCGTTTCTATTTCATTTGTATATATATATATGTATTTATGTGGCATATGTAGCAATTCAAATGGGTCATGCATGGATTCTTATTAAATGGATACCATCATAAAACTAAGTCATTGTATGCGTCAACACATTTGCTATTTTTGTTCATTTTCTAAATAGTTGTGTCTCGTCATCGCAAAATTCGAAATTGGTATCCATTTCAATCAAATAAAAAATGAATCGAACAAAATGGGCATCGCATTGATTTCATATATGATTCAATGCAATAGAAAAAAAAAATTTGTTTTCAAATGAAGCTCAAAATTTTGTGTCAATAAAATACACATAAGAAAAGAAAAACAATCGCAAAATGCAAAATTCAAATTTATTAGACAAACTGCCACTGTTGCCTTTGCTATATTCACAGTTCAATTGTTTTGTTTTTTTTTTTCTCTTTTTTCGTTCGCGTAAATAATAACATTTCAATTTTCATTTTCGTTATTGTTGTTGTTGTTGTTTTTCATTATTAAGATTTATCACTCCTTTGTCGTTATGAATGGCAGCAGCAATAAAGAGAGATGAATGAAAAAAAAAAACCCCACAACACAACTCATTGCTTCAAGCGCTCATAAAAAAAGTTAATAAAAATCTGTTGCCAACTTAACCATTTTCATAAAAAAAAAAATGTCGAAAAGAAAGTGAAAAAAAATGAAGACAATCCAATGTGCAATCATGGGGAAATTGTCGACACTTTCAAAAGTCCATAAAATCGGAAACAGAATGACATCGGATAAATATCAACACACCTTATTGATAATAAAAACTGATTGAAACGTTTAACTGAACAAACATTCTTTCGTTTTTTTTTCTTCTCTTGTCTTGGTCTTTCTCTATCTTTTTCTCACTTTATCTCTCTTTCTCTATCTCTTTCTCTATCTCCCTCTCTCTCTCCCTCTCTCTCTCTCTCTCTCTCTCTCTCTCTCTCTCTCTCTCTCTCTCTCTCTTTTTCTATCTGTCTTTCCGTCTGTCTGTCTCTCTCTTTTTCTGCTCTGTCTTTATTCTTCTCTATTTATGGGCGCGCTTTCTTCACATAAGAAAGACAAGAAAAAACACCACAAAAGTTAAGTGAGAATTGTTGCGACAGTTAGATCTTTGTGGTAATTGTTTGAAGGTCATTTTGTGAAATAAAAAGTATTGAGATTACTTGGCATTTATTTTGAAACAATTTACGATAAAATCATTGAATTTATGTGTGTGAGTGTGTGTAAGTGTTAGGATGTTTGAATTTCATTGACGTAAAAAGTGAAGAAAACTTGAAAATTTGTACATCGAATGGAATAAAAAAGGCCATGAATTAAACTCAATATTGGATTGATCATTTCAATTATATGGAATGAGAGAGGGCGAGAGAGAGAGAGAGAGAGAGAGAGAGTGAGAGAGAGAGAGAGAGAGAAAGAGAAAGAGAAAGAGAGGGATAGAGAGAGATAGAGAGAGAGAGAGAGAGAGAGAAACAGAGAGAGTAAATGACATTGAATATAAAATGGAGCATTTTGGCACTTTGAGCTTAGGTTCGTTTTGACCATTTCACATATTCATTCTGTTGGTTGAATAATAACATGCATATTGGCAGGTCAACGGGTCATTCCATCGTATAAGATTCGAAGCTATTTTTCACCGATACGAATACAAATGAAAAAGAATTCCAATCGATTTCGATGCGATGGAATGCCAGCTCGATTTGTTTTTCTTTGATTTTAGATTATTGTATAAGTATACATATTTGCTCTGTAAATCAACATCATCAGTTTGAGTGGCACCATAAGCTGCTCCTTTTCTTCTATCATTGGCCATGTGCCATATTCACGCGTACATACACATATAGAAAAATCGTAAATGTATCGTTATAATGGTTACTAATACGTGGCAATTTTTTTGTTTTTTCTATTTTGGTTTTATTTTGTTTGTTTGTTTGTTATTTAATACGTTCATACATATCTTTTCGCTCTACCTGTTTCCGTCGCACATCACTCATTGTGAGCTTAATCGGTTGAGATCGTCATTCATTTTTCGATAGATTACCTTAAGCATGCACAGGCATACATACAGAACAACATATACACATTGAATCCAACAAATTTATCAAAATAACAAGCCAAGAGATGTGGTCATGCGTCATAGTTATTGATGTGCACTTGTTAGTCGAAAAACGTTCAACTTGTGAAAATTGATATGTGTTGTATTTGTAGGTATTATTTTTCCACAATTCACACGCACACACACACACACATACAGCCAAACTACAAAACTCGCTTTTACGTCGAAATCGACTTTGAAACTTATCTCTCTATTCATTCATTGTATTACTTTTTACAAGCAATTGAATTGGGCAACATTGAAGATTATCTGTAGTAGCTCAAATGTAAAATCTACAAGAGGAAGGAAATATGAAATGTTGACGAAAGAACGATAGAGAGAGAGAGAGAGAGCGAGAAAGAGAGAGCGAGAAAAAGAGAGAGAGAAAGAGAGAGCAAGAAAGAGAGAGCGAGAAAAAGAGAGAGAGAGAGAGAGATAGAGAGTAAGTGAGATAAAATGTGTGATGAAAAAAAAAAATAACAATTTTGTTGATGGAAAAATAGGGCGAGGAATACTACTAAAACATAGAATGTTGGCAGGAAGAATCTATGTCGGTTTCTCATATGGTAATCGATATTGGTGCATATAAAACAATCATAAACGAAATATGAGCCAAATATCTATTGAAAATTTATTCGATTTTCGATTTTGAATTTCCATTCACATTGTTGTTCTCCCTCGCCAAGTGTATTTTCAATTCTGTCAATTTTTGCATTGATGCGGGATAGCGATGGTGATGTGTATTTGTGCGAGTTTATGTATGTGTGTGTGTGTGTGTATCAAGCCGACTGTTGGCCGATCATTTGAATTCAATTACACAACGGTAAAGTGCATATGGCTGTTTAGGAAGATAAATATTTGTGGTTTGTGTTGCTGTTGTGCGGTTTACGCGGTGATACTGAGAATAATGTTAGTGATTCATGTAATGTATGGGGCATTATAAATATATCAAAGCATCAATGCCTAATTTACCATTCTGCACACACAACAGAGATAGTTGCTTATCTGCCATCAATGTGCTCGGGCTATAGAATCTATGTCTATGGCAATGTGTTTTTCTGTTTGTGTTTGTATTGTACAAGTGTTTGCATTTGCGTGTGTGTGTGTGTGTGTGTGTGTGTGTGTATGTGTGCTTGTGTGTGTGGAGTATGAGTATTAGTGTGCCAACTCACACGTCTCACAAAATGACGTCTCCATAACTCTGCACAATGGCATGGATTAGCATACGACTGAATGATATTCTTTTGATAGATATGTATGTTTCCGCCATCTCAAGCCTCAAGGATATCAGAAATTTACACGAATGTTTACAGTAGTTGGCGTGATTCCTAGGAAATTCTCATACCATTCGAATTCGATTTTCCTTTCTCATATCACGATATAAATTGAACACGGTGCCACACAGTAAAGATTTCACACATGGCCATCGAGTTTGCTACTGCTACTGCTGCTTCTGGTCGTCGACATCGTCATCATCGCCACATATTCACGAGTAGCGCACTAGCAATGCAAAATTACGAGATCCGAAAAGTGGTATTGATAATGACATGGTAAGTGTTAAGATTAACGAGTGTGTTGTATTGGAATCGTCTTGAATGGCGTGTGCAGAATGATGCGATTTAATGCTGTTACATATATCTCACAACATATTACACATATGCTCATCGCTTTCGTGCGTTTCGTCTCCGATTTCACCGATTTTGTGGTGATTCGTTTGTTATACATATATACACATTGATATGTATGTATTGTGCGATGTGATGTGATGCGTTGCCATTCTTTTCATTAGTTGAACTTTAATGCCTACACACTTGGGCGGTTCGATTCCAAATAAGTATCAATTGTTATTTATTTTATGCCATGATAAATAGGTGGTATACAAATGCTTCCGGCGTTTCTAATTCGCTTATAATGTGCATTGTATTTGTGTACATGTGCGTGCATGTCCTTTTTCATCTTATATGTACGAGTGAAATGTACATGTAAACGCTAGCTAGCGAACATCTTCAATCGCCCGATCAAAATTCACAAAGAATGTGGGTTATCAAGGCTACTCGCTTTCTATATATTTATAGAAATTTATATATATCTCTCTCTCTATCTTGCTCTTTTTCTCTTTCTCTCTTTCCCTCTCTCCCTCTCTCGCTCTCTCCATTTCTCTTTCTCTCTCTCTCTCTCTCTCTCTCTCTCATTTCTCTCTATCTCTCTCTCTCTCTCCCTATCTCTCTCTCTCTCTCTCTCTCTCTCTCTCTCTCTCTCTTTGTATGAGCCTCTCACTTCTTGCTTTCTCTTTCTTTCGCTTTTTCGCTCCCAGTCTATCTCCTTGTTCTTCACTCACGCACTCAATTCATCTGGCTCGAGCGTGTGTACACATTTCTATATAGAAAGGCAAGCAGCATTGATATTGTTGTTCACTTCGATACGAATAAAGCGATATGAAATTGGGATTGCTCAAGGGCCGATTTTGGTTTATCCAGCATTTAATACGTTTCAAGGCACTTGTAATAATATTTGATCGCAAATCGAATTTTCGGAAAAGAATCAATGAACAAGTGAATAGACAAATAGCCGATTTGACTAGGCACATTTGGCTGGCTGGCCGATATAGTACACATTTGAAATCTTAAGTAATTGGCATTTTCCCATGTAAAGGATAAACTTGTTAAATGTTTGTTCATTTGACCTGTTGTCCAATCTGCCTGACTATGGCATATACAGAGCATATCACACAGTGTTGTGCTGTCGATTGAGCAATTCTGTCATTCCCGCCCATATTCCAATCTCATCGCCCTCTTCCCCCTCTATTTCTTTCTCTTTCTCTTTTTTGGTCTCTTTAACGTTTCTCTCTTGCTCTCTCTTACTCTCTTTCTCTCTCTCTCTCTCTCTCTCTCTCTCTCTCTTTCTCTCTCTTTCTCTCTTCTTCTTCTTCTTCTCCTTCTTCTTCTTCTTCTTCTCCTTCTTCTTCTTCTTCTTCTCCTTCTTCTTCTTCTTCTCTAATTTGTTCGCTTTCGTCTTCACTTCATCGCCATTCCAATTCATATTCCGCAAAATCAACAACAAAAGAAAATTTTGTAGCTACAAGGAATACTTCAACGTTGATATGGATGATAGCTGCCAATTTCCAACTGTGTTTTGGTTCATGAAAATTAGCAATGTCCGTTGTGTTTTTGCTATGTGAATACGAAATTTTTAGGTTTGGATTTATTGTGTGCCTGGGCAGGAGGCACAAAATCACCGGGATTTCATCTATTATATACAATGCGATTACATGCATAAACATAAACACACCTGAATAATTTAATCCGGATTCAAACATTTGATACGTCGCTGTGTGTCATTTATTCGTATCGTGCATCGAATAACTTGGATTATTTCTTACTTGCTTACGTTAGAGAAAACAGAAAACAAAAAACAAAAAAACAAAAAATTAGCACAAGAAAATGGAGAAAGAAAACGACGGCGACGACGAAGACAGCAAATAACAAACAAACGATGAAGTTTCTTCATCGTAGCACTTTTCATTGCCGACATTTGGTTTGCGATGTGCGTGATATTTAGATTATATTTAAGAAGCATCTCAACTTCGACTCATTTGTGCACACACACACACAAAACATTCACTGTCCATCAAAAGCAAATATTGTCTGTTTGCATTTCATTTCATTTTCACAATGTACTAATTGACAATTTTCCTATGTTTTTACCATGGCCACATGATTAACAAGACAAACAAATCAAATTCAGTATGCCATGTTCTTATCATGACTGTGTGACGACTTTTCTTCCAGCTATGGGAAAACCAATGAAAAAGCGCTGATAACAATGACAATTTTTTTTTTTCTACTCTCTAGCTTTCTTTATATTTCACATTTTATTGTTGTCCGTTTGTTTGTTTGATTGGTGGAGTTGATTCTGTTCATCATCATCCTCACTCTCTTCTGCTTTCTTCTTCTTTTTTTTTTGCTTTCTGTATTTCTGTCTTTGCTTTTCTCTTTCTCTTTCTTTTTCTCGTTCTCTTTCTCTTTCTCTTTCTCTTTCTATTTCTCTTTCTATTTCTCTTTCCATTTCTCTTTCTCGTTCTCTTTCTCTTTCCCTTTGCCAGTCCATGTCAAACAGTTGACAAAACTGAACGGTATAGATCGCCAATGAGAAAGATAGGAAAAGAGATGAAAACAGCAAATGGGAAGTAGAAGATGGTTGTAAGATGATATGAAATGCGTTATAGTATACCCTTCGGCTCAATTATCGCAAACGATCATAAGACTAACACAAATCGCCCAGGAAACATCATATGGTTTTTACGGTTATTAATGCATAGACGCAAATTTATGTGTTTGAAGCCGAAGATGAGTGCTTGCCATAGGACTTTTTGCATCATTTTTTCATCTATTTTTCATTCTTTCTTGTGAATAGAAAGAACGATTCAAACGCTTCTTAGTCTATGCAGAGTTTTTGTCATTCTCCATCTTTATTTTAGATAAGTATCCGTTGGCCAGACATTTATCCTTCTTCTTTTTTTCTTTTTCTTATATTCTCTCTCAATGTTTTTTTGCTTTTTTTATTCATTCTTTTTCATTTACATTAACTCAAATGCAGTGACAAGCAAACAACTTAATAACCGGCGTTTAAATGACGAAAAGTGGCCACGGTGAAAAACAAAAATACAACGGCATATTAGCCGTTGTAGACACATTTATATTTACGATAATGCTTCTGTTTCGATGGGCAACGCATGAATTATGTGTAATAACGATTCAAATACAACGATTGAGTTACTTGCAAAGACACAGAGAATGAAAGAGAGAGAGAGAGAGCGAGATGAAGAAGTAAAAAACAATAGCTGCACTTTACGCTTTATGAACAGCCAATATATCGCTTTCTTGGAGATCACATAATCTATAATTTTCCATGTGATGCGCAAAGAGTGAAGAGTAAAAGAAAAAATAATACAAAATATAAATTTTGCTTCGCAGCACACACACACACACACAAAAAAACACAATGCGCTACGTACGATGGCATCGCCTTCAATGTGTGTTTTGTGCGTTGATTTTCTTCTTTCTTTTTTTTTTATTCACTAAATATTTTTATTGACCAACATAAATCTCCATTTTGTTCCCGTTCTTTTGTCAATTCATTTCATGCGCCATCCCATCCACATGCTCTTAAAATATGGTTCGCTTTTTATTCGGTAATAATTTAGTTGTTAACCGTAATTTGTCTGACAAAATAATAATATCCCTTGCGATGGCAGGAAGGAACAGTTCCTATATTGTATCCATGTGATAATTTTCTCTTCTCTTGATTTTTTTTTTTTTTCATTTTCATTCTTTGTCTCTTTCGTTGTCTTGCTAGTGCACATTTTATCTCACTATCCATTTACTCGTTTTCTCTTTAACTTACCATCACTTTCTCTGTGTCTTGTTCTTTATCTCGAAACAAATACAAACATGCGGAAAATCATGAAAGATGCAGAATATGAACAAAAGGAAAAGAAGAAAAAAAAAATCCTCAAAATAGAAAGTTTGATGACACAGCAAAATGACTTTGTGTATGTGCGTGTGTGTTTTGTATATTCTTTTTTCTTCTTGTCTCATTCTCTTGTTCATCATCATGATGATCATCTTCTTCTTTCGGTTGTATCGCTTGTGGCCAACTAGTTTGTGTTTGTCCTAAGATTCGAGATAAGACGAACACTGTTTGTACTCGCATTCGATTCCAATCAATGAAAGACACGTTTTGCACATATCTCAATTCATTTGACGACAACAAGCATTTTGTCAACCATCGTTCAAGTTCAGTGTGCGTATGAAAAGCACGATTTTAGTGAACAATGATGGTCGTGTGCTGATCAGCGTTTTCATTCCATACTTCTTTTCTCTCTCTCTCTCTCGCTCTCTCTCTCTCTATCTCTCGTTCTCTCTCACTCGCTCTCACTCGCTCTCCCTCTCTCTCTCGCTCTCTCTTTCTATCTCTATCTCTCGCTCTCTCTCTCTCTCTCGCTCTCTCTCTCTCACTCGCTCTCTCTCACTCGCTCTCTCTCTTTTTACTTTTCTCTCTTTTTTTTTCTTTCTCTCACTCTTTATGTCTCTCTAAATACGTCCAAATTACATATAATTGTACATGCCTAGACCTTGAATCGAGACCGAAAAACTATTGCATCGAAAACGTTATATTGCTATATTTAGCCACAAATTTGTCTAATTTCTTTTTAGTTTTTTTTTTTTTTTTGCATTTCTCTTTCATCCGTCAACATTTCTCGAAAATAATTCTCGACAATGTTTAATTTGATCGGGAGTTGAACAACTGAATTTAGCTCAATTATATTCATAATACACAATGTACAAAATTGAAACGTGTGTAAGTATATCATATCATTGTATATTTTACTGAAATTGTTGCAAACCATTCAGCACTTATGGTGTTGAAATGAGCAAATTTACTAATTAGAAACTTCACGGTAATGATACACTTAGCAACACTATAAACATCCAAATGACTCAATATAAAACCACTTTGGGTTGTCAATGATTTCTTTTTTTTTTCTCTTTTTCTTTGTTTTTGCCGGCCAAGACAAAACTGTAAGCTGAGCACATGCAATGCGATACGATACGATGCAAAGGGAATTTCATGAAATAAAGAAATTTCCCCTTTTTGGTCTTTCTCTCATTTGGCCAAATAGAAATGGCCACGTTCCATAGTTGGGAATTGTTTTTGTACGTATTAGCCAGTTTTTGATGCGGTTACCATAGCATTGGTATTTCATATGGAGTATTTTGTATGTGATTGTGTATGATGGTACTTTTGCACATTTTGAATGATACTGTTGCTGTTTTTTTTTTTTTTTTTTGTGCCGAAACGTTACCTCTGTGCCGTCAATTTTCCATCGTCTCTTTGATGCATTTCTTAAGTTGCGTAAATTGTATTTCTCCCAGCCGACTCATAAAAGATAATGAAAAATATTGTAATATTACTGAAACCATGTTTTGACTCAATTCCATTGTCTCTTTCGTTCCCCTTTTTTCTTTCCTCTTTTTCATTTTCATTTTCATTTCAACAACTGCCAACGACACAACTCAAACCAAATCACAATCACATTTCACGCTTTCTCATACATTTTCACTTCTTTTTTTTTTCTCTCTTTTTCTCTCTCTCTCTCTCGCCCACTCGCTTTTTTTCTTTCTCTTTTTCCCTCTCCCTTCTCTCTATCTCTCTCTCTCTCTTTCCCATCATCAAACGTAATTAGTGCATGTGGCTGAAGAAAATCTTGACGAATCGTAGCAAAATTACTGTATTTAAGTACCAACAATAAAAACAATCACAATATAGATAAATTAATCAAATAATCATAAAACAGTAATGAAAATGAAAAGAGAAATTACGAAAATGAGACGCAGAGTCCAGCAGAGGAAATAATTTATGGAATATATCGGTTGGTTGAATGGTTGAATGGTTGAATGGGTAGGTAGCGCGTACATGTATTCATGTATTCGAGAGCATGTGCGCAATTTCAATTAATTATGTTAGCAAATATATATATATATATATACACACGCTTTTCCAGTAATTCATTGCAAAAATGTTATCTGCTTTGGTTTCGAGTTTTCCCATTTTCACACGATCGCTTTTTGCACGAAACGATAACACACACACACACACACACACACCGCACATACATTCACACCCTTTCTCTTTCTAATCCCAACCCCCGCACATCCACTCTTTTCAAATGGCAAAACGTTTGGATTGAATATTGTTCGAAAGATGTTTCAGGTAACTTATAAAATTATGACGGAAAAATTCCGTCACATACGTAGTTAAAATAATGAGCAAAGATTTGATTTTTCTTCAAATAGACTAGTCTTTACTGCAGTCCTCTGACGACGTTCATCGTCTCGGCTATGTGACTCGTTGCTTTTTCTTTCGGTTTTTTTCTCTCTCTCTCTTCTCTTCTACCTTCTTGTCTTTCTTGTCTATGTGCCGCGATGCGATCAAAGCCATCAGTACAAATCTCACGTCCATTGCCAACGATGAAATGAAATAAACTTTAGTTGAATGTTTTGAATTGTATGGAAAACCATACGCACGTGTTTCAGACTCACCCCTTTTTTTTCTCATTCTCGTTTGCACAAAGTTCAACGTGTGCTCATTAATGGAATTCGAAGCACTTGTATTGTGTACGATTCTATATCGAAACATACATATGCTCGAGAGAGAGAGGAAGAGAAAGAGGAAGAGAAAGAGAAAGAGAGAGAGAGGAGAGAGAGAGAGAGAGAGAGAGAGAAAGAGAGAGAAAGTGAAAGAGAAAGAGAAAGAGAGAGAGAGAGAGATACACACAACACACATAAACAGGCGAACAGCAAGCAGTAACAGAGAAAAAAAGACACCGTCATTAGAATGTAATCAAATAAAAGCGCGAACATTCAGTGATGCCCAAAAATAATATGAATTTCATTCAATTCACACACTGAATTTGTCATTTGTTTCGTGCGACTAGAAAATTTTGCGCGCTCTTTTCTCAATTCTCAAATGATTCCATCACTTTCATCGCGTCCGTAAACTTTGCATTTCGCTCTCTTTCTAAATTTCAACCTGAACTCTTGCGGTTGTAAGCATGTACCATTTTACTTCAATTTTTGACAGTATCTCAGCCTGTTTTTTTTTTTTTTTTTTTTGTGAGAATCAATGAAAAGTTTAAAATGAATTGTGAAAAGTTTTGATTAAACTTCGAGCTGAGTATATAATTTTTTGTTGTTGTTATTCGTTCATCATGTTTATGTTTTTGTTTTCTTTGTTGTTTGGCGTTAGCTAGCCTTCATCACTTATTTGACTGATGCTTGGTGCGATATATGTTGCAGAAAAACGAATGCCAAGAGAGATAATCAAATCGAAATTATTTGCATTTTTTTTTCTGATTCAAAGCGAATCATTTTCAAGTGAACAATAACAACAACAACGAAAAAACAGAAGATAAAAAAAGTGCCCGAATGAATCGAAATAAAATTGTTGGACAGTGAAAGCAAACACAAAAGTGAACATTTTTAAGTGCACCGTTCGCGCGCACTTAACCTTTTTCGATTGGGTTTCATTCAAGGGGGAAAGTTTTTTAAAGAGCAATTCGATCTAGTACAAAAAAATCCCAGAAAATCCTATCAAATCATATTCAATATTGTCTTAGTAAAAAAAAAAAAATACACATGGATAATAAGAGAATGACATATTTCTTAACACTGTGTAGAGAGAAAGAAAACACAATGTCGGTGGAAAACAGAACTGTCTTTGTTCAAGAATGGATTGCTCTTTACCTTTCCCCTTGGTTTCATTCGTAATCCGGTACAATATTCATTTTATTTGCGATTTGTTTTGCGGCTAAAAGTTTCACTCATTCATTTGATTTGTACAGTGAAATTGTTGTGCATGTGTATATGTGAATGTGTTTCGACTATTAATATTACGCCTTTGACAAGTGGCAACGAAAAATGACTTTAGTCACACAACAAACACTCCGACAATAAATAATGTGCATTTATACGTAAAATGAATGAGAGTGTGAGCTAGAGTTAGAACTAGAGCTAGAGCTAGAGCTAGAGAGCGTGTAGTAACAATTGCAAAAGGAATGCGGACTCACTTTCAGTGAACTGACACGCAAACGAAAGAATTGAATTGAGCCCTCTCTTTCTCTCTCTTTTTCTCTCTCTTTCTCTCTCTTCTTCTCTCTCTTCTTCTCTCTCTCTCTCTCTCTCTCTCTCTCTTTCTCTCTTTGTCTCTCTCTTTCTTTCTCTTTCTCTCTCTTCCTTTCTCACTTTTTCTCTTTTTCTCTTTCTCTCTTTCGTCCATGATCGCACACGCGAATCAAATACACCAAATCTAATAAATCATGTTGATTAATGTTGATCAGTGTATACGCAAATGCATTAGGTTCAAAGTGTGTTTGTGTTCACCAATCCAGCTCCAGATTATTAATTGTATGCATGCGTTTTCTTTTCTTTTTTTTGCGTTTCTTTTCTCGTTTTCTTTTTTTTCCGTTTCGTATTTTTCTTTGTCTTGCCCGGAAAAGGGTTTTGATTTTATAAATGAGGCTAAATAGATGAAAATCGTTTTGGCAAAAATCGAAAGTGTTCCATTTACATTTGTGCTGTAACAAATTTCTATCACAATTTCAATCGTAATCCCAAATCGATAACTGTGCATTGCTAATTGGCGATGTTTTTTTTTTTCTTCTTCACATTTCTTTTTCGCTGATGCCATTGATTTATTTAATTGCAATATTTCATACGCATTTGTGCACTTTATTGAATGAAATGTTTGAAAATAGTGGGAGCGCGCATCATTAATGTGACGCTCGTCGACGATCGATCGTATTCAGTTTTTTTTTTTTTTTTCTCGAAAAAGTTGGTTTCAAAAGCACCATTATCAAGATACGATAGAGACTATCCACTGGGGATGCCAATACTCCAACCATACCAATATCCACATCGAATCACACTTTATCAATCAGTAAACCTATACAATTCGTAAAACATCGAGTAATAAATTGATGTTTCATGCTTTTGCTATTGCTTTTTCTTTTTAGTTGATATTTTTTATTTTCGTTCTATTTCTGTTGTTTGTTCGTCATTTGTTGTTGTTGTTTTTCCCTACTTTGATTTTTCAGGAATCGTTCGGTCTATCACCAGAAAAATCATCAACAAACACACACACACACACACACACACACACACACACACACACACACAAAAGAGTAAGAAGTCGGAAGGAGAATATGTGTGGGAGTGCAAAAGATAGAGTGAGAGAAAGAATGAAATTTCATTGAACCAATTGTGAAATTCCCATGCGAGAGTTTTATCGCAGACAATCAACAAATATTGATTTCGAAAATGAAAAGAAATACTTATTTTCTGGATTCAAAGATGTGCGTTTGGCAGCGCTCTGTCATTTCATGGTTGAATTCGATTGCCACAATTTTATTGAACTGAACGGATATGAATGAATGAAATAGAATATGAAAGAACAAGCTGGCGAGATTTTTCGCCCTTTCTTTTTTAAAAAGAGGCAGAGAGGAAGAGGAAGTTAGGGAGAGAAATAGAGAGAGAGTGAGAGAGAGAGAGAGAAATAGAGAGAAAGAGAGAGAGAGAAAGATTGAGAGAGATAGAGCAAGTGATTGAAAGACGAACAAAGCATGTTTCCGCCCATTTTTTTGTTCACTATCTGCTCATTTCAAACATCGTTTTTACAACAATTTATACGAAATAAGCAAAACAATTTCGATTGGAATTGTGAATAGTGAAATTACCCAACAACCCACTAGTTTTATATGTATACTATATGGGACTGTGTGCCAGCAATTCTGTCATCAAATAAGTGTATTTGTCTGGTTTATCATTACAATTTACACAGTCACATGCAGAAAACTCAAGTGGTTTGGAGGTTCCTTTATTCATTCATTCATTCAATGATTTTCTTTTCATTTTATTCACAGCTTCGAATTCGCACAAAGGAGTTGAAATGGGAAATATGGGTAAAAATATCTGAAGATAGAATTGTAAAATGAGAGAGAGAGAGAGAGAGAGAGAGAGAGATCGTGATATTCCATTCAACTTTCAAATCAAACGAAATGGTTGTGTTGAGTGTTTGTCATTTGCATAAACATAAATTGGTCGATTGTTTTGTTAGCATTGGTTAGCTTCGTTTTGAGTTTTGGCTTATCGCCACAGCATATCAAATGCTCGTCCAATATAATGAGCAAAATGCCAATGCATTGATAAAGTGAGGTAGAGAGAGAGAGAGAGAGAGAGAGAGAGAGAGAGAGAGAGAAAGAAAGAGAGAGAGTGAGAGAGAGAGAGTGGACTTCAGAGGGGCAGAGTTAGAGAGAATGTAGTACAGTAGCCGATTGATGATGCGGCCTTTCGGCCAATCTATTGGCTTTCGATTATTTTGATAATGCGCAGTAAAATGAAACGAAAAACTTACCGCTACACAATCAAAACTCATAGGCGACGGTACAAAGAATGCAGCAAAATAAAAACTCAATCCCTTTTGGGGATTTCGATTTCGAACTCCGATTACGATGAGGAACGAGAACGAAAGAACAAGAAGATGAAAAAAAAAAAACTAAAAAAAAGACGACATCAAAAAATATTGCGAATGAAATTACGAAAAAAAGGGAAAGAGAACAAGAACGGAACGAATAGAAAAGAAAAAACAAAAATAACAAGAGACAGAGAAGAGAAACTATGAATATGTAAATTGAAAGTAATCAAAAGAATTTTTATTTCGATCCATATTTTGCATTCGAAAACTGATGCTTATTTTCCAGTTTGCTTCTATAATCACATTATTGTTGCTCTTTGCTACCTCGTGTGTCCTGCGAACGAATCTTTTGAATATTTTATCAATGTCATCGTCCAAACTCGTTCGTTCTTCGCTTGCCGTTTGCATTCAACATTTTATTTCTTCATCATTTCAATCGCTTTTATGCAGAGAGATTGAATATGAGCGAAGAAACGACAGAGAGCATGAAAAAGAAACAGAGAGGCAGTGAGTAAAAGAATCACACAATTTTTTCTACATTGCGACACCATTAGACGCATATTTTTTTTTTTTTTTTTTCATTCTCGACCTCTTCGTGTTCATTTTCTTTTACTATTCGCCTTTTTTATTTGATACCCATTCTTGGTCTTTCACATCAACTCAATCTGTCACTTACCAATGAATAATTCTGACTTTTTATACTTTATGATCGTTATGCTTATAATAATCTTCCTTCTTTCATTGTCGAATATGTTTTGCCATCTTTTGGATACTCTCTCGCTCTCTGCCGCACTCAATCTGACTTTTCGGTTCACCGAGATCTCTTGTATGAGTGTTGAATTTTTGCATCAGCGTTGTCTTCCGAATGACAAACGGAAGCAAAGATAACATTCAAGAGAAACTGCAACAAACGGCCAATGGAAATCCCATCAAAAAGTTAAAAGATATGAAACAGCAAACCAGACTCCAAATAAATTGCTTTGATTTATTATTCAAATAAGGCAGAAATGTATCAAATCGAAAACGACGAACCGACTATTCTATTCTCGTCTCCTTTTTGAGTGACAAATCAAAGGGCACAACAGCAGCAGCAAATTATCTTCACTATGCCATTTCATATACTGTATGCATACATACATACATACATTTAAATCATAAATATAAAATAAGATAATACCAACCGAAGAGAGTCTATAAGAGAGTGAGTGAAAAAGAAAAAAAAAAATTATGGTGTATGTGTGTGTGTGTGTGTCAGAGAGAGAGAGAGAGAAAGAGAGAGAGAGCGGGAGAGAGCGAGAGAAAGAGAGAGAAAGAAAGAGAAAGAGAGAGCGGGAGAGAGCGAGAGAGAGAGAGAGAGAGAGAGAGATTAAACTATTCGAGTCATTTGAAATGCCACGCAAGCATATTTGTACAATTGTCGCCATTAAGAGGTTTTGATCGCTTCTGTATTTCATAATATAATTGCCAATTCTAGTCTTCACCGAAAAAGTTAGATTACGAACTCTTTAAGTCGTCGGTTTGTTTACTCTGTTTCGATTGAGATTTTTTTTTTTCTTATTTGGCTGACTGGTTGGTTGGTTGGCTGGTTGGCTGGTTTCATTTGTTCAATTTTGCTTTTCAATCAGATAGCAATATCTTTAAATGGATTGGTCTCAAACCAAATCAAGTGGCAGTACAAGGGCGATTATGCTAAAAATAACAGTCACACGATTTATTTGTGCAATGCGGCTTACAATCCACTTCACTTCATAAAATAACCAACGCAGACAAATAAACGAAATGAGACAGAGAGCAAAGGAAAAAAGAAAAGAGCAAATAAATGAACGAAAGATGGAATCAACAAACGAAAAAACAAAATAGAATCAACAACTCCATCGCACGAACTTCTGCTCTTGCCTGCGCCGAGCTAAGCAATTTTTTCATCCATTTCTTTTCGTTTCTTTTTGTCGGGTGCGCCAATCTCGTAAATAAAATAAATTTTTTCAATGAAATATGTTCAAAATTAGTTTTCTTGGAATTTAATATTTGCTGGTGGTTCTTATGGCACATATACACAACACAAACAACTGATTAAATTCATTGAAGAAAAATAAAAAACGAGAGAGTAGAAACGAGAGAGAGAGACAGAGAGGCGAGTGCAGAGAAAATGAGCTACAGAAAGTGTGTATTCAGTGACATTATCAAATCGATTCCATGTAACAACAATGCACAATGATGATATTCTTTTGACTTTAGACACTTTCAATTGAATACTTCGGGCTACGAACAATGCAAACATGTGCACTTAATCTCTCGGTACATGTGTACACAAATACTGTGTCGAAGACGATATAAAGAAATGGAGCACAAGCCAAAGGCCAGTCTAAATGAAACGAAAAAAAACAAACGAAGACCATGAAAAAAAAGTGAGGGAAAAGAGAAAAACGATGACGAAAAGCAAGAAATGAACGAGAAAAAAGAATTCATGATGACGACGACGACGACGACGACGACGACGACAAAGTTACTGAGCTTAAATTGTGTTATACTGAATTTGAACATTTTGTATCGAGTTTATTTTTTTTTTTGCTCTCAGTTGTTCTCTCTTTCTTTCATATTCGGGTAATGTATACACATTTAAGTACATGTTCGGTCAGACAAGAGCAAAATACTTCACACAGAAGAGCAAACGAATAAAACAAAAAGGCGAACGAACATTTCTTGCGAAAACAATCGACTAACAGTTGAAATTCTCAGCAAACAATAACAACCGGAACAAAATACACTGAAAAATACTAAAAATAAAATCAACCGAAAAAAAAGGAGAAGAAAAAGAAGAAGTGAAAAAAAGTTTTCTTATTTCTGAGGCCTGGTCGGAAGCTAATAAACATTTTTACATATTTTATTCGATTTCAGAACCGGAAGCGATATTTTCAGAACGACGAAAGGCAACGCAAGAGATTTAATAACGGGACAATTGACCCAGATTCTTCACAGTTCTTCGTTTAATTTTCTCGTTACTTCCACTTCCACTGCCCTATTACATGTTTCTCTTTCTCTTTCTCGATCTCTCTCTCTCTCTCTCTCTCTCTCTCTCTCCTGGTGTGTCTTTTGCTTTCAGCGACTCAATCGTTGTTTGTGGGTGTTTGTGTATATGTTTTCTTGTCGCTGTTCATTCTCGTCGTCAATTCCATGAAATAATTCACAATCGCGCGATGTTATCCTTTACAATGGGGCCTGACCGCATGCAAACTTTTTAAAACACTCGGAATAATAAAAACAAATGCTTTTCTTTCTTCTCGTACAAAGAAAGATGAATAAAAACAAAGAAAGAAAAAAAAAAAGATTTGGTAATCGTCTTTATTGGCTTCACTGCACCAACATTTCAACGATTGGTTGAATGTGATATGACAAGAGTGGTACAAGCGTCACTGGCAGCCACAATGAACGATGTTATAGTTAACCCTAACTTGTATTGTGCTGAACCAATTTTCCCAAAAACTGAATGAATCAATCGTTTTCCTGATATTCACAGTCATCCGGGAGCTTTTTCATTTGGCAACCTATTACGTAAGCACTTCTATGGAAATGTACACAATTTCAGCTCAGAACATACTATGAGAGATTTTTTTCGCTTTTATCCGTATTTCTCTTTCTCTCTCTTTCTATTTCCTTCTCTTTGTCTTTCATTCTTCCTCTCTCTATATCTCTCTCGATCTCTAGCTCTATCGCTCTCTCTCTCTCTCTCTCTCTCTCTTCCTCTCTATATCTCTCTCTCTATCTGTGTGTCTCGTCCTCTCTTTATCGCATCTGAATTCCACAACAAATACAAAAGCATGGCACGTAATGTGTTTAGCTCGGCGCTGTTTGTGCAAAGCAGAAAATTGTTCCTCTCGAGACTTTCAGTGAGGTTTTTGTCTTCAATTTTTTTCTTTCGTCAAGTCATTTTTACCGAGTAGAATGAATGGGAAAAAAAAATTCCAAAAAAGAGAAAAAAATAGAAATTGAGAGGCAAAGAGCTTTGTTTTTTTTTTTTTTTGTCGTTGTTGTTTCCATTTCGAGTGCAATTTTCACGACATTTTCTTTTTATTGTTCGTGTCTTCGATTCAAATGACATGAATGAATGAGCCAACCAACGAGATGTAACGAAAGGTATGAAACATTTGAAGGCGATGCTGTGTTACTGCAGATAAACATTTTTTGTCTTGGATATACAGCGAACATCATACAGAAACACACACACACACACACACACACACACACAAGTCAATCGCATATGTAAGCAACGAAATGAAACAAGCATGCACGATTCTACTTTGGTCTATGGTTTTGTTCTTCTGCATTTCTTTTTCATTTTCCTTTTTTTTCTTCTCTTTCTACTTTCTATCTCTTTTTTCTTGAATAGCTAAATTTGAAATTGTAACAGCATTGTTACGATTTTCCATTCGTATTCACTCCCTCACTCATTCTTTCTCTCTCTCTCTCTCTCTCTCCCCTCTCTCTCTCTCTCATTCTATCGATTTCATTGTTTTTTGTGTTGGATTTTTTTTTTTCTGTATTTCGCTTCTTGTTTTGTTTGATTATTTTTATGGTTTGAACTCGTGATGAATAGAATTTTCCGGGTCAAATACTTCAAACAATTGTCATTTTGAATGCTATAGAGAGACGAAGGGAGAAGTGAAAAGGAAAAGAGGAAAAAAAAAAAGAATTGATAGACATGCGAATTTGTGTGCTTGGATGAGCGAGAATCGAGGAAATGAAAAATGATAGATGTCTTCAAGTCAATCGAAGCATATATGCGTGTGTCTGTGTGTGTGTATGCGATGCATGCTGGTCATCTGTCACATTTTAATAGATGAAAACGCAATGCCGTAACTGGTCCAACGGGAAAAACTTTGACTACAATTCTCTGTAGTACTCAGTCAGTCTCACACATAATCGATTTCATTTGAATTTCAACAAAAGTATTAAAGTTGCAACAAATAATATATACCTTTGCAATGACTTTTATTCTTTTTCGTTTTTTGTTTTTTTCGCCTCCATAAAGTCCAAAAAAACACACGAACAACTTTCTCTGCCCATCACACACTTTTTCGCTCCATGTCTTGTTTTTTTTTTTTTTTTTTTTTTGCCTTTTGGATTGTGGCATGTTTTTCATGTCCGCATTAATCATGTATGCACACGAGGAGGCAACAGTCATTTTTGTCATTGACAACGGGAGAAAACCAAAAACGAAAAGCAGAAAATGTACAAAGTTCTTTGAAACGCCAAAACAACAAAAAGAAATCTAAATAACCATCATATAGATGACGACCGTTTGGCTGTGAAATTGAAATGGGTTCTTCTGGACATTTTGTCAACTGTCACAAATGCAATATTAGTATTATCCTGTGCTTTTTTTCGCTTCGTCTAACTCTATTACCTTGGTGAATTACATCTTTTTGCGTTTCTCTCATTCGTTTTCGTTTATTTCTTATATATTTGGCATTTGCTCTCATTCTCCCTTCTGGGTGAATTGCTTTGGCATTACATCTTTCTTTCTTTTTTTTTTTTCCATTTTTAGTTTGTTTTCTTCACTCTCCTTGCTTCATGCTCATCGGTATGGAAACAATTTTAATAGTTAAGAACGAAATTACAGTATGTCGTTTCCTATATCATCAAACGCAAAAATATCATTCGATCAAATGTGCCCATCAAATCATTAAATTTGTTTTTTATAATGGAAAAAGAGTTTGATACGCTAAGAGAGCAGATGGTTGAAATGGAAAGAGAAAAAGGTAAAGAGAAAGATAGTGAAGGACAGAGGAAGAGCGAGAGAGAGAGATAGAGAGAGGAGAGAGAGAGAGAGAGAGAGCGAGCGAGAGAGAGAGAGAAAGCGAAAAATTGGAGAAAGCGCACTTAATTTCTGGCTAAAAATAGACAAGTGGTAGCTCGTTCCCGACCTAATTTTCAATTGAACATTACGGAAATGGGTAAACAAGCAATCATCAACTTTTTCAAGCAAAAATTGAACTAAATAAGTGTCAATGGGCAGCAAATAGCAAAATTGTAAGGACGCTTAGTCGCCAAGCATTTTTCAATGTTTTACACAAATTCAGTGCTTCATGTTTATGTCAATGAATGGCCTGTTATTCAATTATTTATCACGTCAAATAGAAGAAATCTAATTTACAACAATTTTTCATCAGCAGAACATTTTTCGGTTACTGCACTTATATAAAGACCGGAAAAAGAACAACAAAATGAAATAGCAAGGAAAATAACAAGATGAACAAGCAATGGGAAACTAAACATCAAACGTACCATATACTATTTTAAAACACTTCATTCCAATAATTTGGTCGAACATCGACACAAATAATCCAATAAAAATATGAAAATATCATGAAACATTTAGCGATCAGAGAGTGACAAAGACATGGAAACGACACACATCGACAAAATAAATGAACAAACAAAATTTTGAAAATTGTTATTGCAATGTCGACTGAATGACTAGCATTGTTGACCGAGCAAAAGATTGATTCTTTTGTGCCCGAACATCATTTTGCTATTGTCGTTACGTTTTCCAATTTGTTAGCAATTTCTTTCTTTCTCTCTCTTCTCTCTCTCTCTCTTCACTTCCTCTCTTCTCTCTTCTCTTTCTCTTACCCTATGCTCTTGTTCATTTTCTCACACATTAATTCCATCTGAGATGGACCATCTCTCTTTTTCAGTTTCTTTTTCGACATTTTTCGTTTCCTCTGTTCAAATGTTCAATCTTCATCACATGAAGTCGCGGCTTGTCTTACAAATGAAACAGTGATGTTCAGCTCATTTACATTTTTCTTGACGTTTACATCCTTAAAATAAGAAAAATGAAGCGCATGCAACTTTTTTTTTTTCTCCTCTGTCGCTTCATCATCCCAATTCATCAAATCATTCTAGCGAAAATGAATGCTCAGCATATTCAAATGGACGATTTTGTCTGTGCACGCGTGTATGTGTATGTGTGTATGTGATTGGCGTTATTAATTCAGAAAACGCGTAAAAATGTGTGTTCAACTTCAATTATTCATTGGACAATAAAAGCATCCGATCTGTGTTAATATTGTTGTTGCTGACATTAAATAAGTCGTATCAACATTTGTTTGACTAGTTTCATTTGCAGTTTTGCTTCGCTTCATTAACGTCATATTTTACACGCGCGCACACGCACACGCTCACGCACACACACACACACAACTAAAATCTTGCTCATTTGCTCACTCATAATATATTGAAAGAACGTAAAACAAGCAACAAATGATACACACATAAACTGTGTTAAATTCATGTTTACATTTCGAAAAAGATAGCATTGTGCGTGCGACAACTATTCGTTTCGAATAAATCTTTTACCATAACGAATGGAACTTTGTTGAAAAGTTTTTGTACAAAGTTTGCGCTATATTACAACCAATGATGGTGACATACGACCAAAATGAATGGGGTAAACCAATGCCGACCGGGGCAAGAATGAGTTGGGAGAATCGATAAAACAAATGAGCCCCCATAAAATTTCGCATTTCATAATACTGAGTGAAATGACGAAGTGAGTGTTAGTATGAATGCGGATGAGTGAGGAGGATTGAGAAATGAATAAGAGCCTGAGAGTATAAATATATATTTTTGTTGTGAGTGTGAGTGTGAGTGTGAGCATGAGTGTGAGTGTGTATGCTTGTATATCAAAATCATGGACTCTGTATTTAATGTATTCATTTCAATTGTGACAAACGTTCCGGGACCGAAAACCGGAACGGAATAGCGCGCACGGTGCGGTTTCATTGTTCCGGCAATGGACAGAATTGGCCGGATGTTATTGTTTTTCTTTCTGTTGAAATTTTGATTTAGCTTCTTTAAGTATTTGGTTTTTCTAACTGATTTTTTGACATTAATAAATGAAAGCAATTATTGAGCTTTCCTATAAACAAATTAATTAAAAGCACTTTGACTGTTCTGCATGCGTCAGCACATCAAATCAAATCACATCACATCATACAATTACAATGGAAAATCAACGCTTATATACAAGCACATTGAGCGATTGTGTTACATGTTACCAATGCGACCAGTATGTGCCAGCTGACCCACTCAAATCAATTCGTTGTGCGAAATAATACAAATTAATGCCCATTTATGCTCACAATATGGAGTAACTGCCTTTGGCTGTTTTCCACTTCATATAAAATAGCAATCTATTGCCACTATATTTTAATAAAAATGAATTACAAATGGCACAGCTCTTACATTATACTGATTTTATATCAACTTTTTTGTGCACCATCGACAAACTCAAAACATTTTTCATTGTTGATTTTCATTAAATCCAGTAAATTGATTGATAATTATTGATTATTTAATAAATATTCATTGTATATAGCAGCCAGTTTATAATTGTATTTACTTGAAAACTTTTATTTGAATAGTCCAAAGTCGTTCGTAAATCATTGAAATCTGTCAAGTGCCTTTGAGTAAGTCAGAACTTTTGCATTTTCTCTCACTTTCTCTCTCTCTCTCCTTCTCTCTCTCTCTCTCTCTCTCCTCTCTCTCTCTCACTCTCTCTCTCTCGCTCTCTCTCCCTCTCTCTCTCTCTCTTTCTTGCTCGCTATTTCTTTCTCTCTTTGTTTGTTCCCTCCTCTCTCTGTCCTTCTCTTTCTTTTGCTTCCATTCATATCGAATGAGTGTGAGCATACGTCGTTTCCCTTAAACATAAAATGACTTTATCTAATTGATGGAATAGTTTGAATGAAAGCAAAGTTTTATTGTCAACAACAAACAATAAATAACTACTTAAGCTTAATTACACCGTAAATTGATATCATTTCAATCAAACGATTTTAGGATTTGTGCTCTTTTCAATGTGCGACCACACGCAAACTTTCACCCAAATTAGTCATTTTACTCGATAACATCATTCAATCAACATTTTTTGTGCATTTTTTTCCACCCTCTGTCTTTCCTTTTATCTTTTTCGGTCAATCCCTCTTCTTTTTTTTTTTTTTTTTTATTTCTATTCATTCATTTTGCCTCATTGTTCAATAAGTATTGTGCAAAAGCTCATTAATCAATGTGTTAATGATATTAATTTTTGCCATTCCTTCAGAGAATCGCACTTCCACATCAAATAAATAGCTCAATGCAATTTTGTTCATGCATTAATGCACGTACAATCAATAGTTTTCGCATTTTGTCATTGATTGCATAGCATCATCTTGATGCCAAATGAATAGAATATCTTTCGTAAAGAATTGTATGGAAATTTACTTATGCAAAGCACGACTTATGGGGGTTACAAAACATAAAATGTCTGTAATTTGATGTTGTTATGCTGTCGAAATTTGATTGCTTGATTTGATGCATATCAAGGGAGACAGACAGGCCAAAAGTGGCACAATTCATGTGCGCGATCATTTCATAACACAAACTAACATAAAACGATTTAGTTTTCAATTATAAGTCGAAGCATCCGAAATATTCGCCGAACTAAATTCTATCACATTATTAACCAAATTATTAGCTTTAGTTGAAATAGAGAGAGAGAGAGAGAGAGAGAGAGAGAGAGAGAGAGCAAGAGAAAGACAGAGAGATAGGGGTGGATTGTGTGAAAGAGATAGAAAATTAAAGAAAACAAGTGAGAAAGACAGATCAGAGATAAGCACATTCAATTTGTTTGGTTCGAATAGAATGTGATGTACATATTCACGCTCTGGCCATGTCATTTCAACCGACCAATAATTGCTGACTTTCGAAAATTTGCAGTTACATCAGACGTGCGATATTGAATGCAATTCTACATTGAGCGAATGTGTGACAGAAACGATTTCGATACGATTAATAAAACCACATGCAACTAAACCGTTCACCAAACACATTAGAAACGTCAATAGAAATAAATGACTGCAAATCGGGTTTCAATTTTGCCGATTTGACATGGAGACATTTCAACGCAAGCATACCACATACACAAACGACTGAACGAACACACACACACATACATACATCAAACCATTTATATTAGCATTTGATGGTTGAAGGTGTTGGCAATGACGGTGGCAGCATGAGCGCCGCGATTCCATCTCATTCCAATACCATTCAATTCACATTTTCACATTTGGTGCTTTTAATCTTTGCAACACACCAGTTTGACACATTGTCGCCTGCCACAACCGGGTAATATTCTAATTTATATTAATTTAAACATTGAAATCACTTTTGATAATAAAAAAAAAAAACATGTTGATCAGACTTTACGATATCGCATTTTAACACATACAATACAACAACAACAACAACAACAAAAATATGAAAATTTTTTGATTTATTCCAAAGAATACACATACATAGCAAATTCAAAGAAAAAAAAGAAGGAATAGCAAAGGGAAATAAATACACAACAAAAATGAAGCCAACAAATTGTGCTATGGTAAGAGAATCGAAAAAAGAAAAAGAAAAAGAAAAAAAAAAAATTGAAACGAAACGAAACCAGCGCAAAAATTCTATGGAAACGGAAATAAGGCCGAAAATGAATGTGTCAACTTATTTGAATTTGACGTGTCGCTGCACAGAGTGACTTTCATTTAGTTGCTTTCTCGTTGAGTGTGTATTTATGTGTACGACTGTAACCATCAACCAAAAATTTGTTCCCACAAAAATACAGTATATGTTTGGCGTTTCGCTCATTCGTTCATTCATTCGTTCGTTCGTTCGTTCGTTCGTTTGGTTGTTCGAACAAAGATGTAATCAAAAACTTCAGGGTTATTTTATGTGTGAAATTTCGCATTCATCTATCTACGATTTAAGATCTTTATGTGAGTATGTGTGCTATCCATCAAATTGGTTCTGTGAAGTTCTCAGGTGTAAAATATGTGTTATTTGTGTGCAAAATGCATTTACATTTTATTTTTTTTTTTCTCCTTTTTTTTTCATTCGTTTTTGGTTGTTGTAAACTCGAAAGTAACACAGCAATCATCATATACTCAAATTACATTTGAACATTTCTCGTTCAAACCATATTCCAATTGAAACGCTCTCTTTTATACACGCGTATTCACACATAACCTCTTTCTATCGTTGGTTCATATACCATTTGGTAGAGTTGCGTGAGCAAAGAATCTGAATGGTTATTCTATGCTCCTTCATTTTCATTCGATTATTTTATTTTATTTCATATTCTTTTCGATTCGTATCAAGACAGGCCTGACACTTGATTTCATTTGTATGGGCAAGAGTGAATAAACGGGGACACGTGTGTGTGTGTTTATTTGCACAAATTCACTTATTCACTCACTCACTCACTTACATCCATCGCATTCGATTTTCATACAATCGTTTTGTATTTTGTGTTTTGTTATTATCGCCTGAGCCTAACATATTAGAAGAATCAAAACTGTACAAAATTCCACGATCACGTCTGTTGATGAAAGCTATTGCAAAAAGCAAAGAAAAGAAAATATAACATCAACGATTTGAGAATGTGGTATATGTGTGTTCGCATGTGTGTTTGTGTGTGTGTGTGTGTGTCGTGTTTGTACTCACTGCACAGCAGGAATATTCCACCAAATAGAAAGCATACAAAAATGTTTAGTATGACTATTTCATTCGGAATTTTCAAATATCGATATGTATGTTATATTTATGCTTCAACACATATATACATTCGCATCTACATGATTGCGACAGTCAATTTGAAATGTGTCAAATCTAAATTAAGAAAATTTTCGATATGCCATTATATTTTGTGCACACATAAATATCATAAAGCGCACGTATTTGGATTTTCATGAGTAAAACAGTTAGTAAGAGATGAACGAAAACCAATGCCATCATACGCAAACACACACACACACACACACACACAAAGCACACATTTACAATACGACAATATTAACGATAAGAGACAGAAAGAGAAAGAGAGAGAGAGAGGCGGGAGAGAGAGAATGTCGAAGGAAAGCACACACCCCCAACAAAAGCAAGAAATGAGCAAGAAAGAACCATATACAAGAGTGAAGAGAGAAATGGAGAACGCAGAAAGAGAAAGGAAGAGAAAAAAAATCGAAGCAAAAGCCGAAGAAAATTACTTTTGCTTGTGAGATGCTCATGATGAATAATGTTATATGCGTTCGATTCTCAGTGAAGCACGAAATACTATTCCATTCTTCTTTTTCATCTTCGTCGTCGTCTTCTTCTTCTTCTTCTTTTGATTCCTGTTGTTGTTGTCGTCGTCTTTTCACTTAAGTTGGCCATACTTTTTCGAATTGATTATACGATTATGTGAAGTCGCGCGCGTTTGTGTGCATAACTTTTACATTACCCCGGTGTATGGTTTGTATGTGAAATACAAGAAAAAAAAAAACATTCTTTCGCTACAAAGACGAAAGGAACCAGCAACAAAAAAACATTCTATTGAATGAGCAAGAAAAAATATGTTATGTGAGGGAATGCTTGAGACATCGATATTTGAATTCGAAGCAGAAAAAGCATAGAAAAAATAACGCATGTTCGAATGTTCGGTTCTCTTCATTTCATTTTACATTCTCTCTCTCTCTCTCTCTCTCTCTTTCACTCTTTCACTCTTCCAGTTGCTCTCTCTCTCTCTACGCTCTCTCTCCTTCTCTCTCTCTCTCTCTCTCTTTCACTCTTTCACTCTTCCAGTTGCTCTCTCTCTCTCCCTCTCTCTCTCTCACTCTCTCTCTCTCTCTCTCTCTCTCGCTCTGTGTGTGTGTGTGTGTATTTCATTTCAGTTGGGCATTGTATCTTCTTCGGTTACAGTTGAAATGGTTGACATTGAGTGAACGATGAGAATGACGGCTAAGCAAATGCAGACAAAAAACCACGATTCATGACACAAAAATAAGTCACATATTGATGATTGATTTTTGTATTTGTTCGGTTGTGTTGCATTTTTATTCTATTGTATTTTATTCGTTAGTGTTGTAAAAGAATTCAAACGTTTTCATCTTGAAACTGAGTTAGCACAGCTACCATGTAAATTCAATGTTTATTGATGTTTATAAGTTGTGTGATGCGTGCCTTGTATATTTAACGAAGCGCACAACCAAAACAACACATGAAAGCGTATAGATTTTATGTTAACTCTCATTCCACAATACGGTTAAACATACAAATTTATTCGAAAAGGATGTGAAATGCGTCTCTTCCTAATGTCATCTATATTCCATAGTTTGTGATATTGCTTGTGATCCCGGTATTTTATTTCTTTTTTTCTCTGAAAAGAAGATTGATCCACATTTACAACGTACCCATTTTGTGGACTTTTACAATCATTTCCAATTTTTTAGTTAAAATATTTTCTGTTTTTCCTTTGCGTTGAGAAGAATTCATCTAGAATTTGTTTTTTTTTTTCCATGCGAATGCCGAATTTATTGATCAAATGCAAGTGAATAATAAAAAACCATTGGAACATCAAATTAATGAGTACAAAACAGTTTCACTCGCTCCCTTCCTTTCTTTCTTCTTTTCTTTCTCTCTCTCTCTCTCTCTCTCTCTCTCTCTCTACTCTCAATCTCCATCTCCATCTGCGCAATTCATGTACTGATGTGAACAACATTCGTTTTTACACGTAAAACCATTCAAAGCATTTTTACAAAGATGTTCTAAATGCATCTGATCTATGTATCAATGACAGCATTTATCGTCGATGAGCTTTTTCTCACTGTAATATCGAAAGTGTATTCATTCTTTATTTCATCATGTTGTTCGGCTTTAAATTCATTTCATTTGTTGTAAATGTGGACTTTCGTTATAAAATATTTATATTCATTGAATTCAGTGCTGCATAAATGTTTCAAAATGACATTTTATACAAAAACACAAACACAAACACATATACAACAAAAAAAAAAAAAAAAAAAAAAACAAAAAACAAAAAACAAAAAAACAAATCATCTGAAGAACATAAATTCATTCAGCAATCAGTGAATCGTTAGTGGCATTTTCTTAGTACGTGTAATTTAAGCCCGTATGCCATTTCAGTGTCCGTTCATATCAATGTCGAGCATGGCTTTTGGTTATTTCAAGTAATAAATGGAATCGTATTCATTTGATAAAGCAACCAATTTAAAAGAAAATTGATATGAATGAAGCAATAGCGTAATCAAACAAAAACGCAGAACGGAGAAAAAGCGAAAAATAGAGTGAGCGAATGAGACGGATAGGACAAGAGAGAACGAAAATGTGAACGCAAGAGAGGAGAATGAGATGGAGGGAAACAGAGAAAAAGATGAGTACAACAAACCGGACCAATTGCATTTCATAAATATTAAATCAAAATTTCCATTTATCAACGCTTGGTGTCAATGTGACTGACTGCAATACAAATGTGTAACGATGCTTTATATCACCATTTCACCATTATTCAACAAATAAATGCATATACCCAACTTCCGAATTGGATTTTGCAGTTTCATTGTGCCTTGATGATTCCCTTTTGGTTCCATTTCACTATTGTCATTCAATGTTGTTTCTGTCTCTTCCTTTCTCTCTCTCTCTCTCTCTCTCTCTCTCTCTCTCTCTCTCTCTCTCTCTCTCTCTCTTTATCTCTCTCTCTCTCAATCTCTCTCTCCCTATCTCTATTTCTTTCTCTTTTTTGCTCTCTTTCTGTCTCAATTTCGCTATGTCTTTTACTATCCCTTTCGCTTGTTATTTGTTGGTGTTGTTTTGTTTGTTCACTTTTTCAATGTTCGTTTCAGAATTTTGCAGCCACAATCAACCCAACATCACCATTAGGAAATAAATTATCTCCGAAATTTGGATTTGTTGACATCACTGTGAGTGGAAAATCGCATCGTGTTGAATGCATATTTATGGAACTGCAGTATTTATACACTACTCTTTCCATCATTCGATCTTTCCCATTCTCTATTTTCTCTCTCTCCTCTCCCTCTCCCTCTCCCTCCCTCCTCTCTCTCTCTCTCTCTCTCTCTCATCTCTCTCTCTCTCGTTGCTCTTTTACTGATACATATCAAATTTTCGAAAATTTTATTTAAAGAGTTTATTTAGTTTTATGCAGAAAATTCACTATATCCATTGAATGACAACTGGAGTATAAAGTATGAAACTCAATTTTTTCTACATAAATTCATTTTATGTGATCGTCGTATTCATCGTTTCTTTTCACATACCAAGAGTATGTATGTGTTTTTCATTTTAATCAGAATACTCGCTCTCCCTCTCTCTCTCTCTCTCTCTCTCTCTCTCTCTCTCTCTCTATCTTTATCTCTATCTGTATCTCTCTTTATCCCTTCCTTCTTGCGAGTTGAGAATCAAATTTTGCAAATAATTGTAATTTGAGTAGTTTTGACTTTTGGTAAATTATGACAGAGAATGTCTTTTGCAAGTTAAATGCAAATTGAGAGAAAAAAAAAATCCAATTTTTCAGAATAATAATTTTTCATAAGACAAGATATTGGTAACCTTTGTGATTGAATGCAATTACATTTCATTTCATTTCAGTAGCAAATAAGCGATGTTATTTAATGAAGACAAGAAATGTAAATATAAATTGTACAAAATGTATAAATGTACAAATGCGAAAATGTAGAATGGATTTTTGTTGAAATATTGAGAGCTTCAGCAATGAACATTGCTTAATATGCATAAATGATGAATTTTTGAGGAGCTTAGAAAATATTTAAAATTTTTAAAAAATGTATGTCATTGATGCATTGAAAAGTCGGTTATTGAATTATTCTCTTGTCAAATAATTCATGCACATTGCTGAAAAAAATATTTTCGAAATGAATGCTGTAGCAGATTTTGTGACAGAACAAAGCTATAATCTTGATGAATGTACACTGTGAAATTTTGCCCATTTGATTGTCAAATTGAGCAAGGATGCAGATGATGCCATTATGGATAACTATTAAACGGAAATGAGCAGTTTTCTTATAATTTTCACATTGAGTCACATACTCTGGCGCTTATTTCATTGCAATTTAGAAACTTTCCCAGTGTAAAACCTTTTATAAATGCCATGTAATAAAAGGGTAACTCGGTAAACTCTCTATTCTTTCCACTATCTATCTCACTGGCCCCGTTTTCATCTCCATCTATTTGTGTCGATATTTTGGTGTATTTCATTGCACGCATCGATACAATTTTGCTGCACTGAAATTGTAATAACTGTAGATGTCTGTGCTTAGTAACTCAATGCACTATTATTATGTATGCAAATTTTAACCAATTTGAAATTTGTATGAATGTATCCGATTTCGTAGTCTTATCGCATATGATGCAGTTGTAACGATTCAAGTGAAAACACTAACCTCATCGAAATACAACGTTCAAACTTTTCACTTTGAATTGCAATGATTTTGTACAACAGCCACACATATGAAACATGCATCGTAAGATGTTCACTGTTCTCATACAATATTTTGGAAGTGGTTTCTTGTTTTCGATCGTAGTCATGTTCAAAGTTAAACTATAATTATAGTGGATGGTCGAGGAGATAGATCCGAATTATGTATATACAAAACTCTCTGTCTCTCATTTACTTTCTTTCTTTCTCTCTCCCTCTTTCTCTCTCGCTTTCTCTCCCTTTCTCTCTCTCTCTCTCTCTTTCTCTCTTTCTCTCTTGCTCTCCCTCTCTGTCACATTTAAACTCTCCACTTTCTGGTTCCTTTCTATTTATATTAGCCGATTAAATATATCCAAAATGCAATGTTGACGTGGCATTGCTTGTTTCATATGATGTGACGAGAAAAGACGATTTCATATCACTTGCGAATTGGTATATGATTGCAAGAGTGTAAAGCTGATACACACAGTATGTAGATGAAAGGTTTTCCGTTATTGAAGTTGTCAGTGTTTTGTGTCGCTCGAAACTAGACAGAAACTTGAGCGAACTAGAGAGAGAGAGGGAGAGCGAGAGAGAGAGTGAAAAAGAGGGCTAGAATATTCCATTCGGCCCATCGTTCGTTATTATTACGTTTGTAAAATTTGTTTTTGCTTGCTGTGGATACGTTCGTGCTTATTTCATGTTCATTTTGCTTTTGTTGTAGGCCAAGAAATATAAATGATGATATCATTCTCAGTGCGAAAAGAGAGGGGGAGAGAGAGAGAGAGAGAAGAGTGAGAGAGAGGGAGAATGCATTAAAATCATTGAATGGCTTTTGTGTATATGGCGTGCGTGCATTTGCATGACCAAAGAGTACATTGAGCATGAGCTAAAACTAAATGAGCTGAAATGAGTAGTAAGAACTTCTCAACACAAATGATGCTATTTATCTTCGTTTCGAATTAAATTATTACACTGAGATTGTGGTGGATTTAAATAAGGTGCAATTTCTCTCTTTGCCCATTACATACATCGAGGAAATAAAATGATGAAAAAGAAATCACAAGAACAACAACAAGAACAACAACAACATTGAGACTACATCAACATTCGAATTTCGGGCATGATGACCAAAAATGATACAACCAAAAAGAGATCTAGTTGTAAGGAAAATTGGTAGTTACATGACCAAGTCTAACAACTTTACTTAGTATACATTTAAGCCAGTTGTATCAAAATGAATGTTTGAATTGTGAGTTCGTGTTCAGCTTTCATACATATCATGTATGATGTAACCGAACCACACATGCACTCACAGGAAACTAGAAGTACGGATTATGGATTTCAGTTTCGGAATTTTGGAATTACACCAACACCAACATTGACACCGAAAATGAATTGACGCAATGATGAAAGATTTGAAAAACGAATGGAATTATGGATCAAATTCTAGAAAATGGTCATTAGTTTGATTTGTTAATTTGATCGCTTAATCATTTCAAGATTTTTTTTTTTTTCTTTTACAATGCTTTCATGCAATGTTCTGAACACACATCTAAATCAAATTCATGTCATTTATTACATTTTGGTAACAACAAAAATTATTAGCAAAAACTCAACAAATATGTTGATAGAACGGAAACGAGTGTTAAAATGCATGTATAAAAGATTTTTGGAAGAAGAAAACGATTGAAAATTGTAATTCTTGAGAAATGTACAAGTATTCTTCGATGGCAGCTTTTATGAGGACTTAATACTAATTCAGATATATTTATATGATATCCACACATGTAACACAATTTTCCATCCAAATTTTCCACCTGCATTTATAAATTGCATGCAATGCAATATCGCCACTTTCAAATTATTACCATTGCCGGATCGTTTCGATATAGTTGTAATGGTAATGGGTTCAGTTTATTCTCTTGTTTTCGCTCTCTTTCGTTAAGAGTAACTTGAAACGCTCTGACCAAATCATACGGTAAAGTAAAATAAATGCGAACCGTTACCGGCATTACAAATTAAGCTTGAAACAAGCTACACCGACACCATAACACCGCAATCCGTTCATTCGCTCTCTCTCACTCTCACTCTCATCTCTCTCTCTCTCTCTCTCTCTCTCTCTCTCTCTCTTCTTTCTCTCTCTTTCTCCCTTCTGCTGGTTGCCCATTTCGAGAGTTCACATTTCACATCGAAGACAAATTGTACAACATGATTTTAATATTAGTTGTTACAAGAAGAATAGATGTTTGTTGTAGATTTGAATTTGCATTATGTTTGAATGGATTCACTGCATTTCGGAATGGATTAGATCTAATTGCTTCATCATGAATGGTTACAGTTTGCCATCTCGTCTTCATTTTGCTCTCTTACACAGTTCCGCTCATAGCATTTTCCATTTACACAACTATATCAAGATTTACAGAAGCTCAACGTCTCAATGAATATTGTGTTGTTATGTTTATGTGTTTGAGCGAATGTGTGTGTGTGTGTGTGTGTGTGTGTGTACGTATGCGTCTCCTTCTCCTTTTTCTCTCTTTTTCACCTTTCTCTTGCCTTTCCTCTCTTTCTCTATCTATTTGCATTTCATTCGCATGTACTTCTCATGTCGTTCCGGTCAAAATCCATTTAACTCAAGTAACTGTCGTTGTATCTAACTGTTTCAATGTTAATTGAAATTATGGAAGTTTTCTCTCGCTCGTTTACTGGACATTCCACTACATCATTAAAAGAATCTTTGCAACACAAAGGTCATCATTAGTGTGCTGTTGCTGTTGTTTCTACTGGTTTTTTGTGCAAATTCAGTTGAGTTTAATGCAAAAGAACAAAACCAATATTACATTCTCATTTGCATCAAGCACCAGTCGTCGTGGAATGCTATTCGACTGTACTGAACTGCGCCTAATTTGTGCATTTCGTCTGTTACAAGTTTTTCTCGCTATTATTATTTCTTCATTTTTTTTTGTTTTCTTTTTCTTCTTTCGTTTTCTCTTCTTCAAATTTCAAAGGGGTGCTCAGCATGTAATTTCCATACCTTAATCTCAATAAGTTCTGAATTTCTTTTTTTTTTTTTTTTTCTCTCTCCACTCGTCTACTCTCTATTTTTATTATTTTTGTTCACGGTTCTCATATATTTACTTTTTGTTTTATTTTTATATTTCGTTTCACTTTTTCACCCGTCGCCTTTCACCACAACTTTCTTGAGCACAAGTAATGAAAACTTTTTCCCTTATTCACGAGTAAATCGGTTTGAATCGGAAATGAAAAAGTGGGCGAGGAAATAAATGTGATTGAAATCCAAGCAAAGAAAAAAAAAATAAAATAAAAAATAAACGAAGAAAAAATGGAAACGTCTGTAGAATTTCATCAACGCATTTGCAAATGAGAACGAATGAAGAAAAAAAATGAAGGAACAAAAAGAAGAAAAAAAAATTCCAAGAGTCGACGAGAAATCAAACTTGTCGAACGATTGAATTTATTTAGTATTGCCGACTGCCAGTTGATTGATGAAATTGATTGTTCCACTCTTGAAACTTTTGAAATATTGCAACCATCAAATGAATGTGAGGAAGAGAGAGAGAGAGCGAGAGAGAGAGAGAGAGAGAGAGAAAGAGTGGATGAGAGGTGGAAAGAGAATGGGAAAGAGGCAGAGGAAATAAAATGGCAGAAAAGAAAAAAAAAAAGGAATGAATGGACAAACCAAATCGAAATGTTTGAATGGATAATGTTCGAATAGCAATTCATATGAATTGGTTCAAGTACCGCCCAGCAGCTACCAAAAGTATTTCAACTTATAATTCAATAGCATACTATTTTCAAGTTGCATTTCATACTCTAAACACTGAAAATAATTTCATTTTCTCCATTAGTTCTTTGGGTATTTTTTTTTTTATTCTCTTGTTGTTGTTTTATATTCTTATTGCTATAATGTATCAGATCGTATGCAGTTTATGCGATTCTCGAATGCAATTTATCCCATGCAGTAGCATAGTTGAAACGATGAGATAATAGTGTTTATATCTCACACCAGAAAAAAAAAAAAACAAAAATGTGTCACAGATTATACAGAGAAAATTGAAGAAAATAACATGCAACATTGAAAACATACACATAAAAATGATCAACAAATACTCGTTTGGCAGCATCAGTGCAGAATTAGTGTGAGACAGATGGGCGAGAGATAGAGAAATGAAGAAAGAGAGAGAAAGAGAGAGAGAGAAAGAGAGAGAGAGAAAGAGAGAGAGAGAAAGAGAGAGAGAGACAGAGAGAGAAAGAGGGGGAGAGAAATGGTGAAGAGATATTTTGACCGCGAGATATGAGTAAAAACACGAGTGCCGTATCATAAAATTAGGTCCTCGTCCTCCCATTCTATCTCTCCTCCACCTTTCGCTCATTCTCTATGTATCATTTCACACCACAAATACTGGTACAAAATGGTTGCATGCATTTTGTATGATAAAATCAATAGAAGAATAATCTTATATCAATAAAATTTGTGACTGCAAATAGATTCGATTAACGCGTCATTCGCAACATTTCGTATGCAAAAAAGAAGACGAAAAAGCGAAAAAAAAAGCATTTATATGAGGAATGCTATTGACGCACAATGTCTGCGTTAAAGCATTTTGGTTTTGTATTCTCGGGAACGCATTTCATTTGAAATGGTGTATATTCGATTCTGGATTCGGTATTTACTTATGCCATAAAACTGATCTAGTTTGATTGAACACGAATGCGTTGCCATTTCAAAATTGCTTGGTGTTCTATATCAAACGATGACAACAATGACTGAAGAGAAATGAAAATAAGTCCTGCGCTGTTTGTTTGCGTTCTTCTTCTCGTTTTCTTTTTTTTTTTTGCATTTTGTGTTCAAATTTGTTGGATGAATGGATGATAAACGAGACCAAAATTTGGTTTGTCAATGCAACAAAGTCAACAGTGAAATGAATATATATTGCTATTCGAGACACAAAATGGCATTTTTTTTTTTTTTATTTTGCTCTTCTCTATATGTAAGATATTTAATCGGGTTTTTGCAAGCGTTTGATTGATCCATGTATCCCTCTTTTCCATTTTCTCATATATATTCACATTCAATGATTCACCATTCGGTTGTTTAATGCTCCAAAATCGAAATATTTTTCTGTCAAATTGACGAGTGTACGAAATTAAAATGTGTGATGTGATGTGCACTGTGTTTAAGTTTTTGTCAAACAATTTCCATGGAAACAAAAGACTCATCGAATAAAATTGCAAATGGTTTAAACACATATTGTGACATGTACAATGTACATGTTTCTTTGAACGATCGAAGAAATATAGATGACGAGCGAATGAACAAGTAAGAAAGAAAACAAGAAACAGAGAAGAAAAACACAATAACAACAACTACGACAAAGGCGAAGACAAAGATGAAGACGAAGACGAAGATGAAGACGAACAATATGAAAATGAAGTAGAAGAAACGAATCATCGAGGAAATAAAAGGAAGAGCAACTCGAATTAAGTTATCTTATAAAATTTCACGCGATTCGATATACGTATTCACGTTTATGCTTACATTTCGTTGGTTGCTTAAGTAAAGAGTTTTCTTGGTGGTTGTGGCGGCATTGTTTCTTTAGCATTTTGTTTAGATGTTTCGGGCAAATTATCACATATACCAAAATGCTTTTGCTCTCGCTGCATTAAAGCTCAAATGTGATCTGTGTGAGCTTTGTATAAAGCAAAAGGAAAACATGTATCTGCATATGCTCTCCGCATGGCTTTATTGTTATTGTCTATTTTAATGTCATCTTCACAATGGATGCTTCATTTCTCTCTCGATCTCTCTCTCCTTCTCTCTCTTTCTCTCGAATCAAATGTAATATGCCTTGGGATATTGCTTTCATGCTTATTTCATTATTATTATTCGATTCTGCGGCTCGCTTCTCATTTCTTCATTGCTCTTACCCTCTTTTTTCTCTCTCTCTCTCTCTCTCTCTCTCTCTCTCTCTCTTTCTCTTTCTCTCTCTCGCTATCTGGCCCTGCCTCTTTCATCTCATCCGCTACTTTGGCACGTTTCATTTCACTCGAAGCAAATATTCAGGAATGTATGCCAGAAATAACCAGAATAAATGAAATATTCCGCCAATTTTCATACGCGAAAATTTTCAAGCTTTTGTTATAATTATCGAAAAAAAAAAAATGAACAACAAATGTGATATAAGATAAAAAGAGTACTTTGATCAAAGAGAACGTGTACCATTTGGAAAATGGTGTAATTTTACGCTATCAAGTGAAATTTGTTTTTTTTTCTTTTCTCTTCATCTTTGCAATGCAATAAAAAGAAGACGAAAAGGTGTTGTCGACTGTATAATTGTAAATGATTATTGATACTGTGGTGTGTGCGATAGAATTGTCATTGAATTGATATATGCAATAGATTCGTAATCATATTGCTATAGACAGTTTGCACATTGCTCTGTTCTCTATCAATGAAAATTTCAAATAGTTCCGTCTGTCACTTTTCAACTAGACTCTGCATGCAGATGTTATTGAAATTTTTCATTGTCTATTCTGCTATTTTCAATATTATTTCGTTTCATTTTTGGCGGTTGCATATTTTTTTTTTTTTTTTTTTTTTTTTTTTTTTTTTTTTTTTTTTTTTTTTTTTGCAATAGATGCATTACCATCTATACACTGTACTATGTCGAATCGATGCTAATACCATATATCCAATACAAAATAGTCTTGCATAAAATGTCTATTGCAAATCCAGCAAGTTTATCGATTACAAAAGGGGTGTCGACGCTGTCGAAATGAACAAGAACGATTGCCAAAGTGAAATGGAAGTAATAGTCGGCAAAAGCAAACTAAATCAATAAAATGAACTGGAACACACACAAAAAACGAATATAGGAAGAAACACATTTCAAAAGATTTCAGCCAGATCGTTACATCACATATGCCATTTCAGCGATACAAAATGCCGAAAAAAAAATAAGAAGAATGGGAAGCACACAATTGAGATGTATTTCCAAAGTATGTGTGTGTGTGTGTGTTTGTGTGTGTGCATTGTGCATGTACGGAATATTAGCAGCACAAATAGACTAAACGAATTGGCGCAACAAAGGCATTTGAAACTTGTCTAATAAATTTTATTCGATGCGATATTTTATTTTTCGACAAAAGCACTCCGTGCCACAGCCATATCAAAGGTAATACTTTCAATGCTCATTCTCCTTTTATTCCTTTTTTCTCGTCTTTGTTTTTTTTTTTTTCACTTTCTGTCTTTCGTTCTTTACTAGGCGGTTACCAAATTCTCATTCTATCGTTTTCATTGCTGCCAATGTTGCTTTTCATCGTTTACCTTCGCTCACTTAACCAATCCAGTGATTGAAAATAGCAAATTTTGGTTCACAAATTCACCTCTCACCATTTCGAATATATATATATATATATATATCAATGATGAAATAATAACATTATTGTTCTATTTTAGCCACAATTCTCTAAGTCCAAAAACCTGAATCAAACAGACTAACATTTACTCTGGAATTGTGCAATTTTTTCTCGGCCCGTTTTTCTTCATCATATGTTGTTGTATTTTCGTCGTCGTCTTCTTCTTCTTCTTCTTCTTCTTCTTTTTTCTTCTTCTTCTACATTTTCACATTTTTTTTTTCTTTTGAAACGACTTTTTATGTAAATGGATGTGTTCTACTGTGCATGCCAATTTGAACTTGTTGGCCGAAAAATGTGTGGGTGTTCATAAGTTTCTAGTGCAATGGCATTTGGTGTAATGGAGTCCACCCTAATCAATCTTCACAAGTTGCTACAAAACTCAACTACGCACCAACATATAAAATATATCCGTAAACCCGCATATATTATACATTGAGCGCGAAGAATATGAGATGCTGTTTTCTATATGCTTGGGTTGGTGTGTTTTTTCATTTTTTTTTTTTCTTTTTTCTTTTTGGCTTCAATTCTACTGTAGACACTCAATTGATGTGGTGCCTTTGCCAACCAAAGATTAGGTGTGTTACAATTTTGAAGCTAGCATAGAAAGACAGGTAGAAAATAGCAAGTAATAGTGGCACTGAATGAATGAATGGTTGATATGGACCTTTTGCACTGTCTATCCAGTGAATTCTTTTTTTTTTTCACTTTCTATGTCTCCTTCTCTCACTCTCAAATTTATGATGGCTGAATAAAAAAAAATCATTTTCGTTTTACTATGTTTTTGGCGGCTAAATTGCAGTAAAAAAACTCAGCGTGAAAAACCGCAGAAAGACTGAGAGAAGAATAAGGAGGAGAAGAAGAAGAAGAAAGAGAAGAAAAAGAAGAAAAACAAAAACAAAAAATCGCCACAGATTCCCAAGCACCAAAAGTGCAGCAGATCAAAATGAATAAATGGAAATTCCCATTGAGCTACTAACACAGACATACAAACTCGGGCTTTCAATGACGACTTTTCGAAAAAGTCGAACAACTCACCAACCAACCGACAATATAACTGTGCACATTGCTCCTTTTTTTTTCTACATTTTGCATTAATTTTTACGTTTATTTTTTTTTTTTTTTTTTTGATTTTTTTTATTTCAGTCAGTCATATGACGGTTACTAGGATCGACTAGCGATCAGTTGTTTGCCAACAATCGATTCGATTGAAACACAAGAACCGAACAACATTTATCTCGATTCGCAAGTCTTATATGTTTTTTACTGTTGTTGTTGATGTTGTTGTTGTTGTTCTATTGTTCGTTTTGTTCTTTCGCCCCATTCAAATGAAATATTTGAGCATAATCTTTCGGGTTAAGCCAAATTGAATAATAGCCAACCGCAACAAAATTATTGTTTTTTATGCGGCTAATGTATACATATGCGAAAACACACACAAGGTACGAACGCATTTTTCAGCACAATTTTCCCGCTTTTTCCATTGCCCGACCAATAGAAACAAATACGAACGGATTAAACAAAAATCTACTTAAAACCTTTCGATTCACTATATAGTGGATGGCATAAGCCATTTTTGCATTTCAGATCAGACACAGACAGAGAATGAAATAGACCGGAGGAGAAGAGATGAAGAGAGAGAGTGAGAGAGAGAGTGAGAGAGAGAGATACAGACAGACAGAGAGAATACATACAATACAAATTTCGTTCAAGCTTCAGCACCGTTGAGACATCAGCACCGAACGATATAATATATTTCACAAGCTCAACGCAAAACAATTTGCATTCATAAAGAGCAAATAACATGGCTGACTAATGAAACTGGCACAAATACCAACACAATCAAACAAACAACGTTTTACATGGTTGTGTGTGTATGTTGGTGTCTCTTTCTCTTTCTTTCTCTCTCTCTCCCTCTCTCTCTCTTTCTATTTCTCAATGTAATGGCAATTTCACGATTATAACGATATAACGGTAGTCTGATTACCAATTTTATTGGTTGAAATCTAGTTAATTATAAATTAAAATCAATCGTATGCCAATAAAATGAAAATTGGGATTTGTGAAAATCACGTTTTCATTTACAAATGGTCTGAAATTCACGACAAATATCAATTTTACCTTCATCGCTCACAGCATCAGTAAAAATGATGACAGTGATGAGCGCTTAGGAAAATCTCTCACTGTATCCATGTGTGTGTGTGTGTGTGTGTTTGTTTTTTTTTTCTTTCTCTCTTAATTCCTGTGGCGATCTCGCGAGTGAACATTTTAAAACATTTGGAAAATTTCAAAGATGGAATTGAAAGTGATGTTGGTGATGCTCATTTTAATGGGTGCCACGCAACAGTCACCGTGAAATACAATATGTGATGAGGCAAAATATTGATTAGATTCCGTGATTGCGGTGTTTAAAGCCATCCAATTTCAAGCCGGATTTTGGGCAAACACAATGGTTACATCAAGCAAAAATTCAAATGAAATAGTCTCTCTCTCTCTCTCTCTCTCTTTCATATTGCCGCGTGGTCGGTAGAGTTGAGCGCTCGTGAACGCTCAAAATATTTTGCCAAAAGAGATTCAAAATGGATTTTCCGTTGAATTTTTGTGCAATGGCCAAAAACGTGTGCATATTAACCGTATTCGGGTTTATGGGTAACAGTAATTATTATTATATTTCTGTGCACGAAATGGCGAAAATATACATTTTGCATTTTGCATATTATTGGATTTTTGAAAACCAATGCATGTGTTTGCGTGCGGCAAAATCCCTTTTTGTCCACGCTGGATGCATGAGAGAATGGAAGAGAAAAAGAGTGAGAGAGAGAGCGAAAAAGAGAGAGAGAGAAAGAGAGAGAGAGAGAAACAGAGAGAGAGAGAAACAGAGAGAGAAAGAGAAAGAGAGAAACAGAGAGACCGAAATGGGGTGATCAAAAGAGGTGTGAGAAAGCTTTCAATTTTATTTGTACAACTGTACATGGATTCGAGTTTGAGCAAAAAAAAAAAAAAAAAACTGTAGAGAATGAGAAAAGGAGAGCGATAGCATATTCACCATTTTTAATGAGTTCTCTCATTCAAACATGAATGAAATTGTATAAAGGTGGTTGACGGCTTTTAGCCAAACCCAAATCATTTGCTGGCTATATGTATAAAAATGCCTGTATCGAAGCAAATTTAAAGCGAAACTACATCGTTTTCGGGGCCAAAGTGAAATGCGAATTGAACTGGCCTGTTAAATAGTTCGCTTTTTTTTTTGTTTTCATTTTGTTTCATAAAATAAATAACGTGTAATGGAATCTATTTAATTTGAATTTTCGATTGTATCATTGCGCATTTGGCTTGCAGTTTGGTCATCAGTTGCAGTAATCGCATACTATAGCACAGTGAATGATAGCGACAAACAGAAAAAAAAAATTGATGCTGAGAGAATGAGCCGAAAAGAGAAAATGCGAAAATGACAGAGACAATGAATCGTTGCAGTATATTCAGATATCAGGGAAAATAAAAAAAAAAATATGTTATGCAATATCAAATCGATGAAAAAGACCAATTGAATGAGTAAAACAAAAAAAAGTTAAAGTCTTTTTAAAACACCAAATCACATCAAATGTCAACATTATCTCATAGAAATGTGCAGTTCACTGAATGTTTAAACAATAAACCCGCATAAGTCATTTTCAATGCACACAAAATAATTTACAATTTAAAAATTTTCTATTTGTATTGCTATGTGCATATGGCATAACAAGTAATTGCAAATTACTTTTCGCCATTTTCATCGGTTTCGCAATTCCTCTTTTCCATTTTCTTCATTTTATTTTACTCACATTCGTTTTTTTTTTTTTAAATTTTGTTTCGTTATCCACAAACGAATAGAAAGATATGAGACCATCAGCAACTCTTTCGTGATCAGCAGATGAACGAAATGGTCAATTATTATACACAGGATGGACAATGCGTACGTGCGAAATGTGCTGATTTTCATTGACCAAAATAAAACAAAGCAAAACAACAACACAAGCATTATGACAAGAAAAAACAAGAAGAAAAAAAAACAAACAACAAATAAAATCCGTAAAAAAAAAATATTCGCACTCTCAACACATGTAAAAATATCAAGTCAACCATCAGCATTCCCCTCACTCATAAGCTTACATTGAAAAATTGTCGAGCGAAAAAAGTACGTAAATTTAATAATAAATATGCGGGTTGTTAGCGAATGGTAATGTGGTTACGAATTTGCAGACTATTTTTCGATGCGCCAACTGTATTTTGGGCCATTTTCAATTCCATGATGCCATTCGGTACAGCCACCAATTCACTCACGCTCATACTCACACTCACTCTCACTCTTATTTCCTATATATGCAGCAGACTAACCAACAGAAATTAAACTGTGTAATATGTTCACAAAGCCATCAGAATTGTTAATTTGTGAATTAATAAATAAAAACTGGAAAACTATAACTGACTGGACATTTTGTATGCATATAAAACCGTTTCGAGTGCGGCTTATGTGGCTCGTTAACGCTTTTCTGCGCCTCGTATTCTATTTTTTATTTTTCTCCTCTCATTCCCGTTCTTTTTGTTTGTTTGTTTGTCTCTCGCCCGCCTTTTTCGTTCTCTCAATGCATAGCACGTTATTATTATTGCCGTTGATGGTGGCAACTTTTTTTTTTTTTTTTTATTTCGTTCATATCCATTTGGTCGTCTGTTGCATACTGTGTTCATTTTTTTTTAACATTGTGTGTATGTATATTTTGTTGTTGTTGTTGTTATTGTTGCTGTTGTGTTATTGTTGATGATGATGATGATTCTCAACAGCTTTTGTGCGTATACCTCAAAATATATACATATAAGAATGAACAATTAACTACATATTTCGAGTGAATTGGATGCAAAGATTGAGAACTATGAAAAAATAATGTGGTTTCAGTTGTTGTTTTTACTTTGGTGGCTTTTATACAGTTCGTACTGTGCATCATCAATATAGATGCAAATCGGTCACGCTTTCTGTTATTTCGTTTGTTTTTTTTTTTTCATTTTTGTCTACGTTAGCCTCGATCGCCTTGTTAATGCTTCTCAAAATATTCGCAGTTTTTGTGTTCTATCTCTATCTCTCTTTCTCTTTCTCTCTCTTTCTCTCTTTCTCTCGCTCTCTCTCTCTCCTCTCTCGCTCCTTCTCTATCGCTCTCTCTCTCTCGCTCCTTCTCTATCGCTCTCTCCCTCTCTCGCTCCTTCTCTATCACTCTCTCTCTCTCGCTCCTTCTCTATCGCTCTCTCTCTCTCTTGCTTCACCCATTCATTCTCAACCTCTATTCATCTGATCCATAAACATGAATATTGCATGCAAAACAATGCAAAACTAAAAGAAGACAAGAAGAGAGAGAGAGAGAGAGAGAGAGAGAGAGAGAGAGAGAAAAAACTGCTAGTGAAAATTGAATGGGTTTTGAAAACTGAATCACAGCTAGAATAATGTCGGCGAGCTAAATCCATTGAAATTGTTACAATATTTTCAATGAACAGTTAATGCGCGCACACAGGCTAAATAAAACGAACATGAACTACAATGGAATGGAACGTGATCGAAATACAATTTGGCGTTATACTTTAAGTTGGCGGAGAGAATGAACGCAAACCAAAAAAAAAAAAAAAAAAGCCAGAAAAAAAGGAAAAAGAGAAACAAAAAACACCAAAACATTTACGCAATCAAATAGGACAAGCTGATGGGTGATAGTGACAAAATCAATGGCACGCACCGATCGAATATTCGATTTTCATAATTTTCGAATTTAATGCCTGCAACTCGTCGCACATTTTCAGACAAAATCGATAGCAAATGAGAGCGCAAGAGAAAGGAACATGTATATGCGCCTTTTTTTTTCTGTTATGTGCACGCGATAGTGATTAATTTAATTAAATTTCAAATGATATTACGTTATCGATAAAAATAATAAAAAGGTTTTATTTTGCATACGAAAAAAGTGCTTAAAATATTGCAACTAATAGAAAAATTTATTTAAAATAATTATTTCCATTTGGTCGAGCTTAATACTGTTTAAGTGAGTGTATCTGCGCCTCTCTCTTTCTCTCTCTCTCTCTCTCTCTCGCTCTCTCTCTCTCTCTCTCTCTCTCTCTGCGAGCGTGTGTGTGTATGTTTGTATACATCATTGATGGAAGAAAAAATGAATAAAATAAAACCAACAAGAATAAATGTTGAAAATAAAATAAAATGAAATATACTATGCATCGAAGCACTTGAGCTTTTTATTTGATTTGTTTAATGGAGTGAATCGAGTGAATTCGAATTCGGGCCAGAGATGGAAAGAAAATGAGAAAGAGAGAGAGAGAGATAGCGAAAGAGAGAGAGAGAGAGAGAGAGAGAGAGAGGATTGAATGTCGCTGAATATGGGAAAAAGGACGAGATATATCCAACAAACGAATTCACTTATTAAAAAGTATGCCAAAATCAAATCAATAAGGCATTAAATCACCAGCATGCACAACATTCTCTGCGTTTTTTCCTCATTCAATCTCTCGCATTTATTCGCTTTCTCTTTCAATTTCTATTTCTCTCTCTCTTTGCATTCACTTACTCACTCAGTCTCTCTTACTCTCTTGCTCTTTTACTCACTTAGTGTCTCTTGGTCTTTCACTTACTCAGACTATCTTGCTCTCACAAATTCCATCTCTGATTCTGTCGCTCATTCTGTCTTCGTCTGCAATAAAAGCTTTCGAGGAGCATTTTTTTTCTATAGCATAGCGATTTAAAATTCAGCTCTCATACCATGCACTCATCGATAATATTTTATACAAAAATATTGCATAAATAAATCGTTTTTAATTTTGCCCAATACATTATATGTTCGCGAAAATTAAAGCGTTCTTTCGCAAAAACGACACGAAAAAAGAGAGAGAGTGTGTGTGTGTGAGAGAGAGAGAGAGAGAGAGAAAGAGAAAAGGGTCGAAGAAAAAGAAATAAACTCGCATACACAATCAATGAAACAGATGCCAAAACAGAAAAAAGCATGCAGAGCGTGAAATGAAACCTACAGCAACAAACTTTCGAGGGAAAAAAAACATTTTAATCTGGTTAAAGTGAAAGAATGCTATAATAATAACAAATACTGAAGCAACAAACAACATCGTCGTAAGCGATAGCATGCCATTGGCACAGCCACATACCGAAACTGCAAACAGACACATACACGCAAACAATCTCACATAAAAATGAAAATTGAACTATAGGCCGAATTATAGCCAAAAAAAAAAAAGAAAATGAAAAAGACAGCCGTGTGCGCATTCCGCATACTTCGTTCGAATCAACAAATAAACTAGAGGCAACAGCAACAAGAATAAAGAAAAAGAAAAAAAAAAGCAACAACAGCATCGGAAGCAGCAACAATAAGAGAATTTTCAATATAATCGTCAACAATCCAAGCCTTAATTCGATTTACAGTTGAAACGAGATAGAGCGAAAGAGACCAATTTCCAGAGCAGTAACCAGAACTTCACATCACTTAATAAAGAAAAATATTATTGAGGATGAAAGTAAACAAGCAAACAATCGACCTTTTTGATTCATTGTAAAACTCAATAATAATTTACTTTTGCCGAAGTAGAAACCATTCAATCAAATAATTGTTTGTGTTTCCATTTCTCATTGGCACTCGCTGGCCCTTGTTTTCATTCTAACCACTTCTTTTATCCATCGCCCCCCCCCCCCCCCAGTTTACATTGTCAATTGTTTTAATTTTGCGTAAATCTTTGCAATTGAAATGTTGTACGCAATCACATTGAATATGGATAATTATATTGATGGAATGACTGACTGACTGGCCGTCAGTCGCGAACGCACGTTAAAAAAAAATGTATATTCTTAATCTTTGTGCAAATATACGAGCTTGTTGTTGATCTCATTTTACTTGATGAGCTTCATATACACATTTAGGGAGGGCACGAAACGATGCGCGCCCAAATGAAATACAAAACAATGGAATGGAATGGAATGTCATATATTTAAATAATAAGTCAGAAGCGGAAATTACAATTCTTGAAACCAAATTACATGCCAATCTAATGGACATAAAGAACAAATGATGATGGGTCATGTATAGTTAGAAGAAGCATTATCAAATAAAATAAGAAAAAAACATCACGTTTTACTTTATTCCGCTTCATAACAAATTTCTTTTGTTTACATTTTTTTTGTCTCTACCACTCCCTCTCCCTTTCATTTTCATCTCTCCAATTTTGCTTCTCTCGTTAAATTTCTGTATATTGTCTAAACTTGAGAGAAATTATCTTCAACTTGTTGTTTATTGAATTGAATTTTTATTTTTCGGTTGCTTTTTGACCGGAGGCTATATAGAATATTTGAAGCAACGGATAGTGTTTGAAAAACAACGGAAGCTATAGATGTAATGCCAGTAGAATACGCATCATTCCAGTTTTTCACATCTCTTTCTCTCTCTCTCTCTCTCTCTCTCTCTTCCTTCTCTTTCTCTTTCTCTTCCTCTCTCTGTCTCTTTCTCTCTTCATCTCTCTCTCTCTCTCTGTTTCACTTTACCTCATTCTCTTGTTCCCTTTGTTTTTGTTTTTGTTTGCATTGCAATTGTTGATGCTTCAATAATTTTCTTTATTCAATTTATCGAAATTTCCTGCGTTCATCACATAGCGATAATGGGAGTGCAATGAAGCAACCGATTTTCGATGCTATTTTGATTTGACAGAAAAACAAGTGTTCCTAAACGAGCATGAGTTGAATAGAGAGGGGAAAAAAGCTTCGCAAATACTGAAATAGAGAATAATAAACAAGGGAAGGAAGAAAGAAAGAGAGAGAGAGAGAGAGAAAAAAAGATAATGGAAAAAACAAAACAAAAATAATATGAGCAAACTTATTGATTTTACAAATAATGATTCCAAGAGAGGAAAAGAGTAAAGTTTGTGAGAGAAACAAAAAACGCAATACACCTGAGAATGAGTAGAGAAAAAAAAAAACAAGCAAAATAAAATACATTCAAGCGGAATATTTTGGGGCTTTTATTTACACTAAAACGCACAGTTTATATAGCACACAATTCCGCCACAGTTAGCCAGTTTTATTTTTATATTTTCCATGCACGTATTATTTGTTTAATGACGAAACAATAGCATTTTGAAAAGCTCAATATAAAATTGAACCATTTTATCCCTAATAAACAAAGAAAAATAGAAAAGTTTTCTTTTATTTTTTTATTTTTTTATTTTTTTTTTTTTCCTTTTTTTTCATTTCACGATTGCTTTCAATAAATTCAATTTATTGCGTCCAATTGAATAAGTTTGCGTGTATGTTTCTCTTTCACTCGATGAAATGATAAACAATACCTATTATTGTATTAGTTCTTTGAAACGCAACTCAACTCAACTCGACTCAACTCGACTTTCACAATTCCATGGAAATCATTCAGTATGCGGGGCATTCATTTGAAAAAAATAAAAAAAATACAAATAATAATAAGTATTTACATAATATATTCAATATATTAATAAATAATGCCTTTTCAAATGTTATAACCTATTGAATATAAGGCCAAACCAACCAAATCTCGATTTAGTCGAAACAGTAACAGGAACCGGAGCAAAGCAATGGCACAGTTGAAATTGAATTGTTTGTCCGATTTGAAAATAAATGAGGAAGTTTGGCATCGGTTTTGCCAAATTTATGCACAAATAACACACACACACACACACAAACACAGTCAATGTCGAACAATTATGGATGGAAAATATACAAGCTGTCACAGATACTTTATTAATAAATTATTCGACGATATTCGAGAGGCAAATTCAAAGTTTTGTTTCTTCTTCGTTCATTTTTTTCTCTCTTTCCCGTTTTTGCACTTAACTTCTCTATCTCTATCTCCCTCTCTTTTTCTCCCTCTCTCTTTCTCTCCCTTTCTCTCTCTCCCTCTCTTTCTCTCTCTCACTGTGAGTATCTTTGTCCTTTTTACTTGCTTATTCACGCTTGCGCTCGTGCTTGTGCTTGTGCTTGAGCTTGCTTTTACTCTATTCCACTTGCCATTTCGGCTTATTGGCGTGTTATATTTTCGGTACTTTTTGGCGTTTTCATGAATGTAATTTACATGTAATACTCTCATAATGCTATGGCAAATATGCGCCACGCTTTATACTCGTTGTCGAAATACATTTTATGGGAAATCAACATTCAAATTTTTGAAACACATCTGCGATCGATGCCAAATTCAATTTAACTTTTTCTAGGTGGACGGAGAATTGAAGAATGAGTATGGGAGTATATTACGCTTGTAAAATTGTGTATTCAGCCCACTCGCTCTTACATACACACATGCACGCCGTACCAATCCAATCGCCATTTTCATCGTGCAAAAAAAGAAGAAAAAAAAAATCGAAACGAAGAAGAAGAAGAAGAAGAAGAAAAAAGCAAAAACGCAGTAGAAAAAGTAGAACAAGCAAGCAACAAGCCTTAAATCGGATACACTTTGTAAAGTTTTGTTTTCAAAATCATTAGATTACTTGATGTTTCGTAAATGTTTTGATGTGCATATCGTTATTTGCACCAGAGTTTTAGCTATTACACAAAATAATTATTTAACATTGGATTTTTCGTCGACAACTTACAATATTTTTGACAAGCAAACATACACACACACACACACACACACACACACACACACACACACACACACACACACACACACACCAAAATAAAAAATATAAATAAACCAACCAAGACTTTTCGTTTACTAGATATTTTTCTTTTTTCGTTTTGGCCAAGGCCAATTTTTACCATTTTTAGATGCACTTGAAAATATGGAAGATGATAAAGAGAGAGAAAAAGAGAAAGAAAAAAAAAAGATTCGTGATGGAAATTTATTTAAAACCGAGAAAAACTTAAGAGCCACATCAGAAGAAAAATTATAGAAATAGAAAACAAAAAGAAAAAGCGAAAACAAATCGAATTTGTTGAACACGCATATAATAAATTTTATTAATGATGATTCGATTTTAATACAGACAGGGCCTTCGAGCAATTAGATATAATAAAGATTTTCGAGAGAAATCGCTAGAAATTTATGCTAAAGTGAATTTTGCTCGCAGCGAATATCTTCCAATAAGTTCTCTCTCTTTATCTACATCTTTGGCTTTTTCTCCTTCTCTCTCTCTCTCTCTCTCTCTCTCTCTCTCTCTCTCTCTCTCTCTCTCTCTTTCCCTCTTTCTCTCTCTCTCTCTTCCCCTCTCTCTCTCCCCCCTCTCTCTATTTCCCTCTTTCTCTTTATCTATCTCTTTTTCTCACTTTTCCTTTTCCTGCTTTTCTCTTTTATTGCTCCTTCATTCAGTTTTCATTCCATTTGGCTTTCATTTTATTTTACGACCATTATCTAATTCTGATAAATGTATCGAAAAAATGCGTGAAATAAATGGCTATATAATAGTTTTATATCGAATAATTTTTCCCTTGTTACCTTGGTGAAACGGCACATGAACATAATTGCATAATTGAAAATGGTGTAAGATCAATGAATGAATAACGAACAATCGACATAAACACCATTCAACAAAGCCATTCGTCAAATAGGCATACGATTGCCGCATATATGTTTATATACATACACTCACACATATTGCGCGAACAAATTAATATAAATTACAAAATTCAATATTAATAGAAACATTAGGTTTGCCGCAAATAGAAGCAGGCAATTCAAAATGCAAAGACACGTTATTTATATATAGAACTACAGTGCAGGTATAAATTCATTCGATAAATGTACACGAAGAAATAATACTGACAGACAGCAAAAGCATTCTAGTAAACAAGCAGGCTATCAAGCAATTGAGCGATTGTGAAAAAGCGAACATAAAAGTGATTACTAAACGAATCGACACAATACAAACAATAATAAGACTACAACATGTGTAGATGATTCGAATCGGCGACTGAAAGCGCTTTAAATTGGCATGGATAAAAAGAATTAGCAATAGTCTCTCATTCTACCCCATTCACCATTAATCCTTCCTCTCTTTCTCTCTCTCCCTCTCTCTCTCTCTCTCTCTCTCTCTCTCTCTATCTCTATCTCTATCTCTATCTCTCTCTCTCTCTCTCTCTCCCCCCCCTCTCTCTCTCTCTCTCTCTCTCTCACTGACTCTAATTGCCACGTCTCTAGTTCGCTTACTTAATCAATTCAATGTGATTAGTTGCACGTTTGCCGTCACATGCCATACAATTTTATGCAATCAACGTAAATCACACCGTCGCAATATGTATATCAATTGCTTGTCTATTTAATATTAGGATCGTATATTAGCAGAAAACTGAAACGTTCGGTGTGCTCATTTACGAAAACTTAAATGACGTGCGGTAATTGTGTAAGGCGCGCACATTTATAATATACGCACAACAAAAGAACTAAGTGTACGAACGAATTACAATTTAATGTGATATTTCTCTTTTTTTTTCCTTTTTTTTTCATGAATTAGAGAATGAGGCAGTCTTGTTGCACGAATTCAAATGGCAATAACAACAACAGCAATGACAGTCAAAAAAAAAAAGAGAAGAAGAAAGACGAATGAAAACGAAGAAGGAAAAAAAAACTCCCGGAACTTTGTTAATTCTCGAACGCGAGGTTTCTCAAATAAATCGCGTGATATTCGATCATTTACCTTTGTAGAAGACATCAAAACGATAGAAAAGCCAGAGATAGTAAAGCATATTTAACTAAAACCATCGCATAGTCCATAAGTTTTCTTTATGCACAGAAAGGAGTTCATTCCTTTGATGATACGTAAAAGGGTTCAAACCAGACAGAACCACTCAAAATGGAAGCAAACAACAAAGGGAAAAAGAAGAGGCACACACGCAAAGAGATAGAGAGAGAATGAACACAAATAGTAAACAAAGAAACCACTGTGTGAATTATGAACTCAAAGTGGGAAATTTAATTACAAACAAAAAGCCATTCGCATGTAACAATCTACAAGACAGTACATTTTGTCATTATTCTTTAGAGCGAACGAGAAAGAGAATAAAAGGGAGTGAGAGAAGGCAAGAGTGTAGAGAACAGATACTATAGATGGGGCCGCCCATTGGATCATTGGCCAATATTGCCAGTTGTATGTGTTTGTGTGTGCTATTTTTGAAATCTTTCTATTTTCTCTTGAAACCGCATCAATGTGCTCATTTAGTACGCTGTGTATCATATGCTATGTTTGTAATTTGGAAAATTTCAAAGTGGCAAAATGCGATTTTCCTCTTACTCCAAAGCACACACACGCACACTACCATAAGAAATGAAAAAGAAGAGTTAAATAAAAAAAGGAATTCCTTCCAAATACAATGTTACACAAATTGGTTGGTCGTTCATTCGATTCGCATACACGTAATTCATAGCACAAAGCGATTTTCTACGAAATTTTCTTATCACTTCTGGCGGAATATGTAAATTAGACAAAGTTTAGATGTAGTGGTAAATTTTAATTACAATATTAATTAAGTACGGAAACAAAGTTGTGGTTATGTTTATTTATTTATTTATTTGCCTTTGTGCGATTGTAACTGTGTCTATATATGTCTGTATAAGATTGTGTGTTAGTTGTTGAAATCTATGGGTCCTAATGAATGTGTACAAATTTCAAATTCACACATGGATGGTAGCGCGAAAAGTAAAATTACATCTTCAGGTAGGGATTTTGTTGTTGGATTTTGTGTTTTGAAATACGCCTTATGCTTTTGATTTGGGTGGGTTGTTGAAATTAGATCGTTTTTGGCGACGACAACGACGACGATGACGATGACGAAAACAACGATGATGATGATGGTGATGTCGACAAAAACGACAACGACGGCAATAATCATTGCGTTTGTCTTTATCGAACTCTTTCTCGATTTGTTGTATAAATTGGGCAATAATGCTGGCGGCAAGCGAATTCATTTCGACACAAAACTTACGAATCACTTTTAATTTGAACCGGCAACATCTAATTTCCTTTGACTACCATACACAATGCTCTATCTACATTTGTGCAAATATTTTTATATGACACTAGCGAGTGTTTTGTATGTAATTTGAAGATTGACCAATTTTCGAAAAAAAGAAAAAAAAAAAACTTTTCCAAAAACAAATGTAAACACATTTGCTCCAATTTGCAAAATAAAACACAGTGTAGTTGAATTTGATTATTACATTCGCTCTATCCTGTTTTTCCTTTGTTCTCTTTTTGCTGTATTCTCTTTCCGCTTTTGCTGATTACTTTTGAGAACAGTAGTTGTTTCTCGCGAGACAGTTTATCCCGTCAAATAAATGTTATAATTTATTTCGTACATTCGAAAATATGCAAAAAGAAAAAAAAAAAAAACTGAATTGAATTACCAAATCAGCCAAAAATCTATGCAAACTATTGCTATTTTTTGACATTTAAAACCCGCAGCTGAAACAAGTACTTAGACAATCAGGAAACGAAAAAAAAAAAAAATATAACAAGAATATCCAAAAGGATGAAAGGAAGAGAGAAGAAAAAAAAACATTGATGGAATGAAACGCAAAATTGGAACGAAATACCATAATAAGCAAATTGCTATCATCTCCAATCTTTGAGTGTTGGGTAAAAAGTTGGTCGAAGTTTTTTGTTAGATAGTGAATCGAACGATAAAAGAACTGCTTGAAAACTAGTATTTAAAGTAGAGCAAACAAACAAGTGCTCTACTACTTTGTACTTCGCTATGTGTAAATAATTTTTGATGCTGTTATCTATTCGAATCCGGAGCAGTCTGTGTATGTGTATTCATGTTCACTAGTTAGCTCGATTACTCTTTTGCTCCCATTTTTTGTTGGATATTGTAATGTGATATTTATACATATATTTTATATACGCTTATGCGATACAGAATCATTTATATCTTCATTAACTTTCAACTGTTTTGAATGTTGGTTTACAGAAATTACAAACAGATTTTGTCATTTAACTTGAATCATCTGTGAAGTTTTCAACTCTAGTTCACATTTCTCCGCGACAAAACAGTGAAAATTTACGTTTCATTTTCTCTCTATCTCTCTATTTCTTTCTCTTTCTTCTCTTTCTCTCTCTTTCTCTTCTCTCTTTCTCTCTCTCTCTCTCTCTCTCTCTCTCTCTCTCTCTCTCTAACAGACACAAATTATGTCTCGTTCCGCACTCCTTCTCTTATCCTCACTTTTGTCGTGAGGAATCCCTCCAATGTAATTTCTGTAACCAACCATTGAGCATGCTTCTTAATCAAGCAGACATAGACTATGAGAGATAGTGAGAGAGAGAGAGAGAGATAGAGAGAGAGAGGAGGGAGAGAGAGAGAGATAGAGAGAGAGAGCGAGATAGATAGAGGGAGAGAAAGAGAATGGGATTTTGTGTAAGATGAAAGTGTGTAATCGCCCAACGAAAGTGTTTATAAGTGTGTATCTGAAATGAAACGGTAAACGGATACTAGTATAAAATATATTTTGCTGAACCAAACGAAGCATTACAATTCATTGGGATGTGTTATATTACAATATGCTAAGCAATTATTGGTCTTGGTGCATTATTCAGAGCATTTATTCAGAAGTCACCTTTTTATTTTTATTATTTTCTTCTTCTTTTTATCGTTCTGTTTTTTTTTTTCTTCTTTGTTGATTTCTTTCTGTTCAAAGACGATGGCAATGACAAAAAAGAGCATTTGAATATCCAATGAATGGAGGAGGTATTATGAAATGGTTGTAGTACATGAAAGTGGCCATTAAATGGGATAAAATTGTTGATGACGATGACAACGGTCATGGCACACAATATTTGTATTGGTTGGCGTTTGGCGTGTTTTCGATTCAATTCGAACATTTAACAGTGACATAGAAACGATATCTATGATGTGCATGTGGAATGGGCTAATAATAGTAATCCTCAAATGAAGGCAGTTTAAATAGTGGAAACATAATCATGGCTCATAAATATTTAGTACGATTCTCAACACATTTTCGGTTCTAGATTCTTCTTCTTCTTCTTCTTCTTCTTCTTCTTCTTCTTCTTCTTCTTCTTCTTCTTCTCTTCTTCTTCTGCTTCTTCTTCTTCTTCCTCTTGTTCTTTCTTCTTCTCTTTTATTACATTTGCTCGATTCCATCATAGTGTTGTCTCGACTTTTACTGTTCAGCTTTTGTTCAAATTCAATTCAATTCCATTGAATTGAGTTTAGTTGTTTTTTTTTCTTTCTCTCTTTTTGTTCTTCTTCTTCTTCTTCTGTTCTTTTTCGGGTTTTTGGGGCAGCCATCATTTTGGTAAATGCAAAGATTGCTTCATCTATTTCTTTTCCGTATCGGTAATGGTTTTGCGGGATTGGTTGAAAGCTTTGTAAGTTTTAAGTTGTTCTCGCTGACTTTTCGAGGACATTTCGAGAAATGTGAACGAAATCTTTATACAATGCATATATGTATTATTATCAATCTATGTGCGCATAAAACCGCTTGCCGCTTGTACCCTTTGCACGATTGCGCGACGCGCGCGCGCGCGCCTCCTCTCATCATTTCACCCTTCTTTTCATACCAGAGATTTCGCATACAAGAATACACACTATTCACATTGAACATGTAATAGTTTTAATTAAAATATGCATGAAAAGCTCAAAAATAAACGTTGAATTAGCAAAGTTTCAATTAGTTTTCAAACAATAGTAAATTTATATTGACGTAAAAGTGACCGCATCAATTTTCCAACTTTTCGTTCCAAAATATTTGGATTTCAAACATTCTTGATTCAGTTCTCGGGGTTATTGAGATTGTTTTACAGTCCGCCGCTCAAATAATTTCTTCGTCTCTGCGTTCGTCAATTGTTTGTTGGAAGCTCGATGGCCCTCATTTCATTTTCGCTGATAATTTCGCCGTTGCCGCTACCATCTTCGTAGTCGTTGTCGTCGTCGTCATCATTTTCATCATAGTCGGCGTTTCAACATTTTCATTGATTTTTGATTATGCAATCGAAGTGGCTCATTCATTCTGCTTCAAAACCTTGTGCATGCATTTAATAGCATGAAAATGATTTAGTGCTCAGTTGCGTTTTGAAAATCGCTTTTCGAATTGGTTTGCATTTCCATAATAAAGAGTAAATCGCTTTCTTCCATTCGATTAGATTGTTTCGAGGTGTGGCAATGGAAAGAGGCTGATATCTCTTCTTTAGCACGCAAAAATGCTCTTTTCTTCTCTTTCTCTCTCTCCGTCTCTCTTGTGTTTTGAGTCCTATTAACTTTTTTTTTTTCATAAAAAGAGGAAGAAGATTGGCAAAAAAAAAAGTCAGTATTTCCCGTAATTCATATTCTAAAAGAAAAAACTTTGCCAATGCGAGAAAAAGATACTTGAGCATAATGAACGACGAAAACACTTAAATTCAAGTTGAATGCAAGCCAATGTATCATGTGCACTTGAGATACGTGCAATTTCTGAATTAGGTAAAATGTTGTGATTCACCAAACGTGAAAAGAATTAATCAAGTTTCAATGAATTTCTTGCGGCTATTTCTCAATCGAACCGTACAACATTTTTATCATACTCATATGAATCCACTTCCCACGCGCGAATGACTTCGATTTTCATTTTGGCAATTCCTTTAAACCAATCGACGATCCATTCACATTCACAATTTCGCATCTGCCTTTGAAAATGGTCAACGACGCCAAACTTTATATGACAAGAAATCAAATACCAGATTGGTAAAAGGCAAAATGGTAAAATGGAACCGAATGAGTGTAAAAAAAAAACACATCTTTTTGCACAAAACTCATAAATAAATAAAAACATATAAAGAAAATGAAAAACAGAAAAGAAGAGAGAGAGAGAGAGAAAAACGTCGTAGAAATTTATTACTTTACGTTCAGCACCGTCATCCATTTTAATATACACACGCAGCGCACAAATATCAACGCATACATTTCGTTTTTATTTGTAGCATCCGGAATTTCCAACGAGTTTTTGCGATTGTACCTTCAAGCAAGAAGAAGAGTGAGCAAAAGAGTAAGTGAGAAAGGTAGCGGCACCTTCTCCCGTAAGGGAAAGAAAATGAGTCAAGTCTGATTTTCGAGAAAGAGAGAGAAAGAGAGAGAGAGAGAGAGAGAGAGAGAGAGAGAGAGAGAGAGAGAGCGAGAGAGAGAGAAAGAGAGAGAGAGAGAGAGCGAGAGAGAAAGAAGAAAACAGAAAAAAACGAAAGAAGAAAAAAAAAATATCCGAAAAGTTGTGATTGAGATGGGAACGCATCAAGCGCAATCACGAACGATATAAAATCAATTGAAGGTAAAGAAGAGAAATGCGCACGACCGCAACCAAATTCACTAGAGATTTCTTTTATTTATTCCCAATAAGTAAAGTAAATAAACCGTAATTCAACCGCATAGCGTCGAAAATGAAATTTCTTTCGAAACAAAATGTGCATGCCCCCATTTATAGTACGATTGAAATATGAAGCACGATCGGCACTTGTGGTGCCTGATTCCAATCGAAAGTTAAACAAAACACAAACTATCGAACTATCCAATTCGAATAATAGACATTGTAATTGATTTGAATTCACACTCTCCCTGATCGAAAAGTTTTGTGACTTTCTATGGTGGTAGAATGAGTCATTGGATGCCGAGGAGAATGAGAATGAGTATATGGATTGCGGGTACAAGAGAAAAGTATGCGTGCAAAAGATAGGAAAAGCAAATTGGGACGAAATTCATGAAATATTAGATTGGTTCACGGTGAGCATACATGAAGACATCAACATATCACAACACACTTTACAGCCATCTGAAATAAATTTATTGGCATTATGTACGGAAGGAGATGAACAGTGAATTTTATTCGAAAATAATGCACAAAATGTCCAAACAAAATTGTGTTCTCATAAAGAATTTCGTCGTTTTCTCTGTTTCTCTCATTCATTTTCTCTCACTCTTCACTTTTTCTACTTTTTTATTTTTTTTATTTTTTTTTTTTTTGCTTTTTATTCGATCGTATCTCCATTACAAAATCGAATATTTATTATGTAAATCAGAATCTATGCATGAGCCCATTAGCCGTAAAATGTCGGCCGTGCACGCCATGTCAATGTCTATGGTGTTGTAGGATTTCGATTTACATGCATAATCATTTGATATACTCAACGACCGAAAAATGTGAATGGGAAGGGATGAGGCGAACAATGACAGAAAATGAGAGAATGGTAGAGAACGTGGGCAACGGAGAGTGGGAGAGATAGATATAGAGAGAAAAAGATAGAGAGAGTGAGAGAGAGAGAGAGGTGAGAGATCGAGAGCAAGATATCAAAAGAAAGAAAGAGTGAGATTTAGAGATAGAGTGACTCAAAAAAAAAAAATGAGAAAGAGAAAAGCGTACGTTTTGGAATCAGTTTGTCGATAGAAAGGAGTGTGGGAAATAAAAAAGGAAACAGTTCCGCATGATCGCAATATTTATACGCTTCAAATTTTTGCTCGTTCAATCCGTTCAATAAATTTCACATTTCATATACACATACATACTATAATATACATACAAACTACGAAACTAAAGAAAGGTCTCTTTACAGGCTGTCAACCAGTGGAATGTTTTTCTTTGTTGTTCGAACGCTTCTCCCTTTCCTGTCCCATTCTTCTTTTTCTTCTTTTTCCTTCTCGTTTTTCTTTCATTCTTTTTTTTTTCTCTCATTCAATTGAAGTGTGTATGGGTTGCGAGATTGTATGGCGAGCACAAGGAATTTTCTCGTTTTTGTGCGGTAAATCGATGTGAAAAATAAATGCATAACAGAAGCAGCAATAGAAACACCATTAGACCATCCATACATATATGGGAAGAAAGATGAAGACGAACAAACAAAAAAAAAAAAAAAAAAAATAAAAAAATAAAAACCCGTTATCATGGTACATCAATACAAGTAGAAAATACTACTCAAGAGAGAAATGTGTAATCGATTGTGCAAAGCCATACAAATACGGCAGTGTCTTTTGGTCCAAATACTTTGGATTCCATCATGAAGAAAAATATGACAAAAACTTGAAACATATGCAATAGTAAAGTATTCACGGTACTGATGGCTCCTCAACCGTTTCGATATCTTGATGTGTGCGCCACAATCGGGATCATGTTCAATCGCATAGACACAGTAACAACAACAACAACAACAACAAAATAATAACAACACACAAAAAAACAGCAAATCATCGAGTTATTTAGCCTTCAAGTTTGTGTTTTTTTTTTTTTTTATTTCATTTCTCACTCGCTTTTCTTCTTTCGGATTCATCGTAAAAACTTTTTATCTATTTCATGAAACTATTCATCCGATGCAAAGCATATAGTATAAAGCATCAGTTGGTGATAACTCTGTTGTTCGTTGTTTTATGTTTTCTCTTTTAAGGGTAGCAGATAGACAGAGAGATATAGAGAGAGAGAGAGAGAGAGAGAGAGAGAGAGCAGAGAAAAAAGGTTCACTCTTTTGTTCGCCGTAATCGTATGAAATATTGGGCGATCACGCGGCACACCGTTGCATATATTTGCGCGAAAACATTCATTCACACAACATGCAGCTTGACGATGGAATACTGCTCATCGGATCATCCATTCGAATAAAATACAGATTCAGTTGTTATTTTTTTTTTTCAACTCTAAGGTGAACGCAAAGAATGGGAACCAGAGAGAGATTAAGAGAAGGAAAAAAATTGGAAAAACGTGCATTCCGACACACTGACACACCAATTAAAGCATCCACAAATAGACGAATAGATGCAGAAGTAAAGCAAAAGCGTACACATTCACACGATGGAATTGCAAAGAGAATAAATGAAAGAAAGATTGTATGGTTGTGAATGCCGCCAGGTTCTCGACACAAACATTTTTTTTTTCTTTCAACTTCGTTTCTTTTCTCATATTCCTTTTTCATTTTTTTTTTTTTTTTTTTTTTGGTTTTCATACAATTTCTCGGCATTTATGTTGTTTGAGCGAATGTGGTCTGTGTTTTACACGTTAAATCAATAAGACGAAAATAAAGTGGTTTGTTTGGTTTAGCTTTCTTTGCATCTCTTCCGCTTTTTTATTTATCTCTGTATGTGATTTCACCCGAGAATCTTTTTTAGAGCTCTCTCTTTTGCTTTTTATTCTTTTTTACATTTTTCACTGCTGTTGTTGTGTGTGAGATGGTTTTGCGTCTTGAATCCATTTTTTGCCGTTATTTCTGCTCCTTTTTTACACTTTTTTCTATCTATATCTTTTCGACTAAAAAAAAACAGTTTCAAGAGAGAGAAAGAGGGAGAGAGAGATAGAGGGAGAGAGAGAGAGAGAGAGAGAGAGAGAGAGAGAGAGAGAGAGAGAGTGAGAGAAAGAGAGTTATTTTAGTTCAGTTCAGTTTCTATTCCAAATATGCTATAAATTTTCTTCTCGTGTTTAAATCAATGAACATTTATTTAAATAAAATATATATATGTAGAGAAAAAAAATTGTGTGCGCCACTAGCGGCTATAGCCGCATTTTCACAAACAAGCACATTCACAATAAGCAAAAGAGAGAAATGAAGGTAAAGACTTTAATGTAAGAATGAGAAAAAAAACATATGAGAGAAAAGACTAGAGAGGGAGATAGAGTAAAAAAAAAAAGTGTGAGAAATGGCGAGACACCGAAACGAAAACCGACAAAAACGATGTCGAACGAAAATCTTCCATTGCTAACGTTATATATATATATGGTTGAAAAGAATATATTTACAACGTTCGATGTAATAAATTTAAGCATCGAGCAGCATGAAGATGTGTAACAAAAAAAAAAAAAAAAAAAAAATTGCCAAATGTACAGAGCATTAGATCGTTAAATTGTACAACGTGCTGAATCTGACATAGAACCATTCGAAATATCCTGAGGAGGCCAACCGTTGAGAAAATGAAATAGAATGAACAATCAGAGAGATACATAGATAGGAAAATAGAACGGACATTCAAAATGAATGCGATCGTTTGGCACAAACACAAATACATAAAAACACAAACAACTTGACAATTAAAAACGGAACAAGCGGTGGGCATGCTTACGCATTTTGCATCGGATGCAACATTGTTGCTTGGGTCACATTGATTAATGAATGCTTTTTGAAACGGGCGTTAACTAAGCTCGATAAATGATCTTATCAAAGCAAAATACATTAGCGAATGTCACAGGTATTCACTTTCATTCTCTCTGTTTTCCTTTTCCTCTCCTGCTCACTCACTCTCTCTCACACACTCACTCTCTCTCTCTCTCTCTCTCTCATCGTTCTCATTCTTTCCGCTTTCCATTGCCTTTATCTGATATGTGAAATAATGCAAAGAGTAAACGTCTTTTTTAGTCATTAAATGGGCTCTTGAGCCAAACAACGACTGATGATACCGATCATGATGATGACGACGAAAGTTTTTCCTGTCTTGCCCGAAGCATCGCCATTGACATTTCGCCGTACGAACATTAAACAACATTTTCAAGTCTATTTATTTTTATGTGCAATTTTTATATCTCTCTTTCAAACCAAAGACAAAATTGTGTATGTGTTTTCATAAAATGGTTACAATTTTTTTTTTCTTCTTTGGGCTTCTTCTATTACTTTTATTCTTCTTCTTCTTCTTCATTCTTTTTTTTCGTTTTTATTCAGCGAAAGCACATAAAAAAAATGTGTAAATATTAAATGTTTAATAATGAGAATAATAATTTTTTTGACGACATTCCCATTGTGTTGAGTGATAGATCTCTGTGTTTTATTTTCAATTTATTTGTTCGACACATACATATCTATATCTATCTCTATGTTGAACACACACACACACACACACACACACACACACACACACACAAAACACACACACACACTTATAGTAGAGTATTTGTCTCATACTTGAAATTGCGTTCGCATTATAAAAACATGTCATAAATAAAAAATTTTGCGTGCCATTATGCAATAAATTTACCTCTCGCTTGGAATATTTCTCTTACTCGTTGAGTTGCTCCTTAAATCAATGAATTTGGTTTTCATTTTTGTTCGGTATAATAACATATGCTTCAGGTATGTTGACTATGCTTCTTACAAATTCAATACACACGCATACCAAGAGAGAGAGAGAGAGAGAGAGAGAGAGAGAGAGAGAGAGAGAGAGAGAGAGAAAGAAAGCACAGACACACACACACGTGAAGACATACATTGAGTGAATCACCATAGTAAAGCAAATGTTCGGCTTGTGCACAAGATGATAAAATCTATCGAATATGCATTTATGCAAAAGAGATGGTAAACTGATTTATTCATCGATAGAGAAAAAGTCAATCAATGTCTTGTAAGGTGAGAGTGGGATATAAATCATGGTGTAACTAGGTGTATTGGTGGTTTGTCATGAATATGACAAAGAACAAAAAGAGAATGTAAAGTGAAGACGAAAAAAAAAAAAAAAAAAAAGAAAAAAAAAATTGTAATACTGAAAATGGTAATGAAAACGAGAAGATAAAATGGATCACACGACATCATCGATTCATTCACCGAATGGACTGATGAAAGTGAAAAAAGAAAAAAAAAAATATATATACGGAATGCACACCAAAACTGGAGAGACCACTGAATATCATATCATCGAAATGCTAATTTATTTTTCTCCTTCTCTTTACCTTGGAATAATATTTTTCATAGCAATAATGTGTTTTTTCTCTCTTATTTTTTTTTTTTTTTTTTTTGGTTTGAAAACATGTTATCAATACCCTATCAATGTAAGTGCATCGATTCAGCATGGTGGTTCTCACAGCAAGCTGATGTCGGCACAGAGATATTGTCGAACCTTATTATTTATATTCGTCACGCAATCGCATCTTTTACCAATTTTTTTTTATTTTTTTTCGTACACACCGGTACCCCATCACTGCTTTCGTCTTTACGAGTGTACTTTATTTTTTTTTTTTCGTTCAGTTTTTTTTTTACGTTTGCGTTTTCGTAAGTTTTTTTTTTTTTTTTTTTTTTCTTTTTTGGTTGGTTTTTATTGAGATAGATAAAATGTAAATAGATTTAATAACGACACGAAAACTCAACGCATACACACATTCAGTCATGCCTAACCGACCAGAACGACAGTCACATCACTCTAAATTGAACACTGATCAACTTGACGACAACTAATAACGAATAAAATATGGAGAGAATGAGAGATGGTGAATGAAAATGTAAAAAAAAAAAAAAAATAAAAGAAGAGCAGAAGAATGAGTGAAAAAGAAATAAGGCGAAAGTAAATTGAAACGAACATCAACCCTATAGCCAAAATAAAATGAATGAGAGAAATGCTATCCGAGCAGCTGAGACGAAATGGAAAATACTACAAAATACAAATTTGATTTATTTATTTAATCCAGAATGAAATAACATTTGGAATTTATACGAAGAAAAATGAAGAAAAAAAACGCACACACACGAAAAATAAGAAGAAGAAAAAGGAGACGATAAAGAAAAGAATCGAAACGAAACGGCACATTTGCTCGTTACCAAAACAGTTGCCCAGAGTTTTTGGTTACTAATAGTTAGTCAGTCCCGTTGTTGCAAGGCGATTGTTTTTCAATATTTTTTTTTTTTTTTATTTTATTCGTTTTTTTCTTCCTTCCAATGACTTATACGAATAAACCCGTTATGTATTGTTGTTACTGTCGCTCATATTTTATATATTGACGGTGTGCGGACTTGAGCTTTTTTTGTTATTATTGTTCACTCTTCTATTGATACAAAACAATCAATTCTACATATCGAAATTGATATGTCTACCTTGTTTATCGAATACCCTTCGAATAACCAATAAATCACCTGAGCAAATTGAAATCACGGCAAATTCGAAAATGCAATGTAATATGTATGGTGTGGCACATGGTTTGGCAGTGAAACACACGAAAAACAATGACGAAATGTGAAGAAAAACGCACATCGATTGAAATCGCAAGTAAAAGATAGATAGATAAATGAAGAGAGAGACAGCGGTATGAAGAAACAAAACTAAAGCGTGCGCAAATTGAAGGAATTGAGAGAGAGAGTGAGAGTGAGTGAGAGAGAGAGAGCGAGAGCGAGAGCGAGAAAGAGAGCGAGAGAGAGAAAGCGAGCGAGAGAGAGAGAAAGAGAGCGGGAGCGGAAGCGAGAACGAAAGCGAGAGAGAGAGAGAGAAAGAGAGCGAGAGCGGAAGCGGGAGCGAGAGGGAGAGACAGGGAGAGAGAGAGAGAGAGAGAGAGAGAAAACGATTGAGAAAAAGACCGAATGAGTAAATGGTTAAAAAATGTTGTAACGACAAACAAGCGATAACATTCCTGTGAATTATGGCGATACATGTTTGTAATCGTTATGCCGTTGGTTGTTTTACTTTCACCACTGGCGCGCGCCCGTTTCGTTTATATGATTATAACGCTTAAACTAGGACACATTTCCACCACATCTTTGGAATTTAAAATCGTGCTGCTCTTCCTCTCAATATGTTAATGTCATCAAACTCGTTAACTTGCCATTGCATACTTGAAATATCTTGAATATTCAATGGTAAAAGGTATTCAATCTCATTGAAATTGAATTGCGAGTAGAGAGTGATAGTTAAAATGAGGGTGAGAAAAGAAAAATCGATGTCATGAATCATAGATTGATTATTTATTTTGTTTCTGGTTTTTTTTTTTGCCGTTTCGTCACCCTCTGTTGCCAAGTCTTCAATCATTTCAATAATTAGAATACATATTCCAGTGGTTCAAGTGAAGTAATGTAATACAATTAACACGCGCCAAACTTACAACTTGTGTGCACACATACACATCGACACAAACATCGTTCATAATAACCCATAGCAATGTGGTTATTTTCCATGAAAATGAATTGCAACGACCATGAATACATGGTTTCGACCATATTTAAACAACTCTATCAAATATTTGACAAACTGAGGTCGAAAAATGAAAACAAAAACATAAACATTGCATAATGTGTGCATACATTATGCGAATAAACACATTTTAAATGAAGTTTTTTGTCATTTAAAATCAATGACAAATGTATCTATTTCGCACATGCCATTGTTCGATTGCATAACAAATTAATCGTTTCAAAAAAAAAATTGAAAAATGCATGATGAAATTGTACTAAAAGGTACAGAAACTTTAGTTTGAATTAAAACCACTGGCAAATATTTGATGAGCACATTTTTAACTTCTAATTTGATTTATTTTTTTTTAATTAATTGATGAATGCTGAATGATGCAAATGAGTCATCAGTTTGTTCTTTGTTTGATGTTGCTGTTGGCACGTGTACACAATCTGTGTGTCATTGGGTATTTGCTTGGGTGTGTGTGTGTGATCATTTGAAAAGTGATAATTAGTTGAATTTTCCCATCCGGAGTTGTTTCAAATTCAGAGTGAAAGGTCGCAGCACAAAGCGAGAAAAAAAAAAACTCTTTTCTCATTCACTCACTAATTCGACATTATAGTAACACATATGAGCTGCTCGCATATTCATTTATTCATAAAAGTTAATGTTAATAACAGTGCACACTCAAAAATGACAATATACAGTTTGAGCCTCAAAGGGCGAGTTATATTATATGTATACATGGATTTTCATCTTTCTCTCTCTCTCTCTCTCTCTCTCTCTCTCTCTCTTTTTCTCTCATCAGATTGTCAAACAACTCGACTTCACAAAATATTCTCAAGCAGAATAAATTGTGAACGACCAGCTCGTTGTCGGGTTTGGTTTGGATCTCGGTTTTTCAATCTCACACACACAACAAACACCTACCAATAACACTTAAATAAGCTTTCGGCTTGTAAATTGCAGAGAGGTAAGATTATTGTTCGCATCCATACATCAGATACGTTTCGCTAACTAGCATTGCTCCCGCTTCTCTTTCTCTCCTTTTACTTCATCACTCCCACTTGTTTTCTTGCCTTCTCACTCTCTCCCTTTCTCGCTCCAACTCTCACTCTCTCTCACTCTCTCTCACTCTCTCTCGCTCTCTCTCACTCTCTCTCGCTCTCTCTCACTCTATCTTTCTCTCTCTCTTTCTGTCTCACTCGTTCGCACTCGCTTGCTTTCATTTTTTTTCCATTTTCTGTCGTTCACTCTCTCGGCATTCATGAGCACATATACTTCGAGTTTATAACAATAAGAACGGCTCTCGAAAGATTAATCTACGGGATTATATAACAATGTGTGTGTAAAGCGCGTATGCTTCGTATATATGTATACATATATGAATAAAAAGCATTCGGTTATATCCGAGCGCAGTTAGTTGTGATAGGCAGGCAGTTTACACCTGAGCCCATCAATAAATATTTTAAACACATTGTGTGCCGCAGGTGAATAATTTTAAATGGTCAAAGCGTACATAATCTAAATTTTCACCTTTCATTCTTTAGCTGAAATTCCAAGAGTGAAACCTGTAAATCGACTTTTTCTCCATTTTATGTTGCTCTACTCGGCTCTCTTTCTCACTCTCTCTTTCTCTCTCTCTCTCTCTTTCTCTCTCTTTCTCTCTTTCTCTCTCTTTCTCTCTCTCTCTCTCTCTTTCTCTGTCTTTCTTTCTCTTTCTGTCTTTCTCTCTCTTTCTTTCTTCCTTCTCATTTTCTATATTCACCATAATTTTTTCGTTTGGTCGTGCAGTTTTTTTTTTTTTCTTCATGTATGTGATGGCACTTCCATTTTGTGTCACAGCAACAATACACAAAGTTTCTTTAGTTGCTGTTATACCAAAACCACTGAAATTATTTTACAAAACCATCGATAATGCCGTTTTGGTAACTCACCACATATGCTCATTTGCCTTGGTGGTTATTCGTCACAAGAAAATAACAACATGAATGAAAAAAAAAAGCTCATGAGAAAAATGAGTAAAACATAGAATGAGAGAATGTGAGAACAAGAAAAATTAAGTACAATGAAGAAGGATAGAAAAAGGTAATAAGTGAGAAAATGTGTGTGTTTGTGTGTGTGAGGGCGGGTAAAGAATGAGAAAGAATGTCGATATGTCGTTGTAGAAAACATCTTAAAATATTCAGTGTAATTTCATTCTTCAGAGCCATATAATTAGACGGATAGTCCAAAAATGAGAATTTGACTGCTAAAGATTGTCTATGGATAGAAAATTGAGAAATAAATAAATAAATGCTTTTGACTTAGAATTATGTATGCTTTAAGTCTATTCAAACAATACAATAACAAATTCATATTATAGTTTCATCGATCGGCCTTGTCCTCATGTTCTCTATAATATCCGCGCACACGAACACAAACACGTTTATTCACTCTCTCTCTCTCTCTTTCTCTCCCTCTCTCTCTTTCTTTCACTCCCTCTCTCTCACACACAAACACTCAAAACATTCCCATTCAGACTATGGTATGCATTTCATGGGTCGATTAATATCGTATGGTTTGTAAATGTGTGGCCATTTTCAGTATTGGCAATTTTGTTTATGATTATGGCAAAAATGGGAATAGTTTTTGATAAAAGTTGTTTTGGTTGTTGTCGTCGTTTGTCGGTTATACCGCTTTCCTTGTATAATTTATCGCTTTCGGCTATCCGCCCATTCGCATACTTATTGTTATCATATCGTATCGTTTGGATATATGCATGCGATATGATAATATGGCGAAAAATGTTAAATGAATGTAATTTGTTTAAGTTCATTATTTGTATAAAATTTGTTGAATAAATTTGAATTAAATGCATCATATTCAGAACGAGAAAAAAAAACAAAAAAAAAAAAAAAAAAATAACATATTCATGAAAAGTGTTTTTGTTTTTTTTTTTTTTTTTTCACTGGCAAATCGATAAGTGATAATGCGTATGACCGAAGCTGTACACTAATGTGACATACATCCCAAATGAAACACTCATGTTTTGTATGTTTGTTGTGCTGTTGTAATTGTTGTTGATTTTTCTTTTCTTTTTTTTTTTTTTTCTCTTTGGGTTGCATGAATGTGTATGACAACGGGATGAAGTGACTGGTATGTATGTGTACACGATGGCAATACGCATTATAGAATACATAGATCCCTCATATAATACAATGGCAATGAAAATGGCATCAAATTATACTTTATTGTAATAATTTAAAAGTCTAATGAATGGGTCACTTACTATCTTTCACGCTTGCTGCGAAATCCGAAATTAATGTCAGCAACAGTAATGCTCTTGCCGCGAACCACATGATATCTTCATTGACGGTTGCTGCTGCTGAAAATGATGATAACGGTGATGACATTACATTTGGTGGCTAATGATCAAAATTCACAATTCTCAACCACGCACTATTTTCTCTCTGAATTTCTATTTTATTTATTTGAACTTTCTTTTTTTTTTTCTTATTTTATTTTCTTTCTCTCTTTTTCTCTCTCTCTCTCTCTTTTCTCTTTTTGTATGGATTTTTATTTTATTTCACTGTGATTGTTGGGCCACCATATCAATTGCATGTGTATCGCCTGCACCCGTGGGGCCCCTACTTTATACGATAGACTTGTGTCTGTTCTTGTTCTAGTTTTACAGTATGAGTGATATTACCCCCAGCACGAAAGGAAAAAAAAAACAAAATTACACGTTCAACTCAAATTTCTTGTATGTTTACATTAAGATTCAGTCCCCGTTTTTGTTCAACCGATGACACATTGAATTAACCTTTTCTATTACTCGACAATTCTATATTATTAACATTATTTGATTATATTAATGTTATGATTATTGTTATTATACCGTTATGATTATTGTTTAATTTTAATTTATGTTCTTGTTTTGGGCCGGCCTCTTTTTTCTTCGTCGTCTTCTTCTTCTTCTTCTTCTTCAACAGACATGCAGCCGTTATAGCTGAACTTGAAACGTACCAGTTTTCTTGCGTTATTAGGCATTAATTAGGCTCACCACCGTTTCTATCTATCTTTGATCCTTCTTCTTCTTCTTCTTCTTCTTCTTATTTTTTTTTATTATTCTGCTTCTTATTCTTTTGGTTCACATTTACATTGGCCGCATGGTCTTTTGATTAAAATTCAAATCACCAAAAATAACAGTAGGCCAAAGAATGGGAAATGAAAAGAAAAGGAAAGAAAGAAAGAGATGAAAAAAAAAGAAAACACGATTCGACAATAGAAAACGAAGATACGATAACAGAAACATAAATTGGGTGAGCTTTTAATGCGAATGAAGGAGTGTTGAATGATTTCGACTATATACTTGTAATATCACGGTACGATGAAAATTTAATGAAGCGAAAACAATATGTTGCGGTATTTGTTTGCTTCCTTGGTCTTTAGTTTCAACGATGACTATCGAAAAATTGGGATTTAAATGAAAATCCATAAAGATCACTGGCAACGTTTTACGGTTGGCTCAACCATTTTTAGGGGCCGCTCTCAATTTTGTTTCGTTTTCACTGAGTTTTACTGTGTATTTCATCGTTCACTAAGCTAATGTAATATTTTCTCTTTCGAAAACTGAAAAAACACAAAAAAAAAAAAATGAAAAAAAAATATCAAACACCGTACGTTGTACGCTTATAATCGCATCGGTATTACGTGTACAACTATGTGTTGTCTAGTCTTTTGCATTTATTATTTAGTTAGAATTCTTTTCTATTTTCTTTTTTTTCTCCTCGTTTCGTTTGTCTAATTTGCTATTTGAAAAGTTACTGTTCCAATTGTTTATGGAAAATGATAGGCGCACTCTTGAATTATTTGCCTTTTGATTGATGTAATTATCTGAAAATGAAAAGGAAAAGAAGAAAAAAATCGATATATTATTAACGTATTTTCAATAAATATGATTTTTTTTTTTTTGTTGAAATGAATAAGGCCCTCAATAATATGTCAAATGAATGTTTGTTGCATTTTCCAATTCCATTATGTGTCGAATTATTATCGATTGATTGTATCCACCATTTTTTGATAGCTTAATTTAAAAACAAACGTATGGCTAATGTTATATGCTTAACAAACAGCAATGAAAATCGAAAATACACTTTTCTACAGCTTTCATTTCGATTATTTGCGAAATATTAATGTTACAAAATCCTATATTATTATCAGCATTCAGAGTTTTGCTTCATGGTGATAATAATTCTTCTACTTTCTTGTTTATATCCTTAAAATCCGGCAACTAAATTGATTCAAGTACTCAATTTTGACATAAATGAAATACACAGTCATATTAACTGAGTTACGAGTTGTGAAATGTATGAGATGAGAGACATCTCATCATAAGAACGAATGAAAAAAAAAAAAAAAAACGGATAATGGCGAATGGAAAATCGGTTTTGTTCATACAATTTCTCTTTGAAATGATTGGCAAGGCTGACATAATTCACACACACACACACATACACATATTCGGCTTATGATGTCATTTAGATTCGATGAAACTAAGCCATACACACAATTGCACAATTCGAATTGCTCACCATGTCAAACCGCAAATCTTTATCTTTTTACTTATTTCTCTTTTCAATCTCCGCCTTTTTCTCATTCTCTTTCTCATTCTCTTTCTCATTCTCTTTCTCATTCTCTTCTCTCTCTCTCTCCCTCTCCCTCTCCCTCTCCCTCTCCCTCTCCCTCTCCCTCTCCCTCTCCCTCTCCCTCTCCCTCTCCCTCTCCCTCTCCCTCTCCCTCTCCCTCTCCCTCTCCCTCTCCCTCTCCCTCTCCCTCTCCCTCTCCCTCTCCCTCTCCCTCTCCCTCTCCCTCTCCCTCTCCCTCTCCCTCTCCCTCTTTTTCAATATTTTTTCGCTCATTTTTCTGTTTCTAACACACAATCTCACTCTCTTTTTTTTTCGATTTTACTTCCTTCCCCATCTCTCTCCATCCCCCTGTCTCTCATTCTCTTTTATTATTTCTTTCGTCAATTGTACATCCGCAAATCATTTGCAAATTTTATACATATAAATATTTTGTTTTAGGTTATTTAAATAAAATAGAAATTTTTTGTTTTTTTTTTTTTTACATGTGAATGTGACTTGAAATTATCAAGATTGTGTGCTAGCTAAAACAACATCATTCACAAAATTATAAATAATTAAGAAATTTAATTTGGTTGTTATTTTAAATTAATGTCAACGTATGAATGGTATGGCTTTTGGTATGTTCATCTTTGCATTGATACAAAAATTCTGTTACATGAAAATTTTAAATATTTAAATACACACACACAGAGAGAGAGACACGCGCTCGCATATACACAATCTTTCGTGCAAGATAAACAAAAGAAAATCGCAAAATTGGGGTTGATGTTTTCAGAGCTCAAAGTATGAAGATGAAGATGGAAGATTTTCAAGATCTTTGCAATGAATAATAAAATACATTTGAATGGGGAGAGCTACCACTTGAATTTAGGTAGTCTTGTTGTCGACAGGAAAAAAAAAAACAAAATTGCAACGTTCATAATCGGTATGTTTGTATGAGACCCTTTTGCTGTGTGTATACAACACACATATTCTATATATTTTCTAAAGCGAATTTTAATTGTGTAAACGAAAGCTTAACCATATGATTATCTTTAGCGAGCAATTCAACAAATCTCAACGTGCTCATAATGCACGTTACACTGTACTTATTTCTCGTTAATAAAAATGCGGTGGAAAATGTATAAAAGAATATGAAATTATGATTGAATGTGGGAAAATGAATGAAGGAACTGAAGAGAAAAATAAAAATAAAAAAATATGAAAAGAACGTATGGTACAAAATGCACATTATATGCTCATCAAAAAGTATTTTCTACGAATGGCATCAATAAAATCACCGCAAACGGACCATTTACACATAGTTGATCATGAAAATCTTGTACATAATTGTGTGGCAAAGTATAAAAATATGTCTTGTTGGCTTCAATAAAACGCAAGCACGTAGGTAGGGAAAACTTTCTTTCCATGTCCTCCATAAATATGGTTCTCGATCTGTATTTACTTTAATCCTCTGGCTGTTTTGTTTTGTTTTCTTTTGTTATAATTTATTGGTACAACGCTTGTCTTCATGCTCATACAGAAATTCATTTAATTTTAGCTAAATTTAAAGCGTGTATGAAAATAAACAAAAGTAAACCAAACGAAAAAGCATGTTAGCACAGTGAGAGCCAATGTACGAACGAACGAACAAACATTTTGTTCATGGTTTTCTTATCCGCTCCAGGATTCCCGCTCATTTCTTTCGTTACGACTTAGTGATTCTCCCACATGTTTGGCCGCACCTTTTGTGCACCATTTGTCTTTCGTATCGTCTTTGTTTTAAAATTTGTATTTGTTCGTATGTGTATGTGTGTGTGTGTGTTCATGTGTTTTTATTTTCATCTGTTTGTTGCCATCCTTCGTTCCGTTTTGCATTTTAATTTCATTTCAATGTTGATCGTTCGCGCGCTCACTCTTTATACAATTCAACAAAAAAATCAACTGATATCTGGCTTTATATGGAAAATGCGGTGCTAATGCTTTTTGCCACCGTCAAAAATTTCCATATCTGATTTTCGGCAAACTGATTTTACATATAACACATATTTATGTTAATTCACATTTATGCGCCTCGCGTTGATTATTTATTTACTTTTTGCGGTATCTCTACACGTTATACGCGCATAAACTTCTAGTAATAAGCGTACATGTATATGTAAAGAGCGAAATTCCGAAAAAGAAAGACTAAGTGAGTAAGCGAACGGAGGAGCAAGTGAAAGAGAGAGTGAGAGAGACAGTCAGAGAGAGAGATAGACAGAGAGAGAGAGAGAGAGAGAAAGAGTGAGAGATAGAGTGAGAGAAAGTGAGAGAAAGTGAGAGAAAGTGAGAGAAAGTGAGAGAAATGAGATCGAGAGAGAAAAGAATATGGAAGAGAGTAAGCAAGGGAGAGAGTGGGTAAAGGAAAGCGAAAAAGAGAAACAGAGCCCGTTAAACGCATATAATTCACAGTACTTTGGATGAGCTTAGAATATACTTTTTTTTTCCTCCAACAGTGAAAAGAAATTTCATTGGCATTTTGCTTGTGCCTTTGCGTTTTACTTTTACCGCACATTTTTGCAAGTAATGATTTCTAGAGCATCCAACATTAATTTTCTTACATTTGTGCCGAAGCAAAACGTTTATTTATTCAGAAGAATGGTGCTTGATGAATGATCTGCATTGCGAGTGAATGAATGAATGAGTGAGAGAGAGTGAGTGAGTGAGAGAGAGAGAGTGAGTGAGAGAGAGAGAGAGTGAGAGTGAGAGTGAGAGTGAGAGTGAGAGTGAGAGAGAGAGAGAGAGTGAGTGAGTGAGTGAGTGAGAGAGAGAGAGAAAGAGAGAGAAAGAGAGAGAAAGAGAGAGAGAGAGAGAGAGAGAGAGTGAGAGTGAGAGTGAGAGTGAGAGTGAGAGAGAGAGAGAGAGTGAGTGAGTGAGTGAGAGAGAGAGAGAGAGAGAGAGAGAGAGAGAGAGAGAGAGAGAGAGAGAGAGAGTGAAAACGACCGGAGCATATCTTCTTCGTTAATTGAGCAGAACAAATCACGATTGAAACTCTGCCTTATGTTGAGAATGGAAATATTTACTTCTTGTTGGCATGTAAAAAAAAAAAATATATTTGAAAATGGGAAGAATGTAAAAAAGTCCGATTTCTCTTTCCGTTCATTTTGCTTTGTTTCGGTTCTTTTTTTCCATTTCATTTTGTTCGATATTTCTTCGGATGTTTGGATATTCACCGCAATTTTATTTATGTGCTTGAAGAAAAATTGTATGTCGATAACTGCAACTTTCGATTATATTTCAGTTTGAAATCAGTCTATACACACACATTCATGTATACCGGTAACAACAATCATTTGAAATATTAAATTTTCAATTTTCAACTAGTAAATGGCAGTTGAATTGATGACGGTTTACCGCAATTTTTCCACGTAAAAAAAAAAGAAAAAAAAAAAAACAAAATAGAAACAAAATAACGGAAATCGATCCCGTGTAAATAGGATACGAAAAATGCGATTATTTCGTCTATAAATGACATAGCAAACATGTCAATGCAATCAGCCGATTATGTTTTGCCATGTGTGCTCATGTGGATATGTGTGCGTTGGTTGGTTTTTGCTGTTGTTTATTCTTTTGAAAAAGAAAAAAAAAAAAACAGCTTGGCAGTTTCATAAAATTCATCGCATTGCTCTTCCTGACCCATTCAATTTACACACACTCACAACATACATAATCATTGTTTGAATTGTAACTCATGTGTGTGTGTGTGTGTATGCGTACATGTATTTGTCGATACTCAACAATGGATAAACGATATAACGAGACTTGGAAAATGGCACAAAATGCACCATTCACACAAATAATTCACTATCTTTGCATGCCATTAAACGAAAACGGAAAAGAGTGATAAAGCAAAGGAAAGAGCCAACAAAATTTTGTTGAATTTCTTTTTTGCTTCGGTTCTTTTCCTACTCCCATCATCATCGTCGTCATCATCATCAACATTGTCGTCGTCGTTTCTTCGTTCTTCTGGTTTTTTTTTTTCTCTTTTTTTTTTTAAAGCGACAACTTTTCTTTGTCGCGCGTAGTTTGTGTCATATGGCAAAGTCTGTTTCATGCGTCGCGAAATATTTCAGCCCATTCGTATGTAGCACTCTGCCATGTGTGTCTACTGATTGTACTGCATTAGCCAAAATGTTAGCACAACTTATACAATTCTCGCATTTCCATTGAGGTTGCAAGAGTGCAGTTTTCCTATTTTCAGCTATTTATTCTTTTTTCGCTTTCGCTTAGCTGCTGTCTTTTTCGCTCGCCCAGTCAAGCTTCTTCTCTTCGTCTCCGTCTCCTTTTTCTTTGTTTTTTTCTGTTTTTTTTTTTATTCACATCTTCTATATCACTTTGCTTTGAGCATGTGCTATTATTTCTTTTCATATAATACCTCTGAAAAGAAATACGAGTGACATACATGATGCGGAATATGGAGCACTTTGGATTCTTCTATTTTTCTTTCATCAACACAATTCCAACATCATCTTCTTCTTCTTCTTCTTCTTCTTCTTTTTCATATTCTTTTGCGCTTCGTTTTATTCATTTTTATTATTCGCTACGTTTTCGTTACACACATTTTTCTAATATTTTTATGCATATCGGTCGATGCAACGGCATCTTTCTGCAGCTTTCTGATCTTTGTGCATTTGCTTGAATGAGATAAAGTGAAAAAGATCGGCACCGAGAGCAAGTTAGCGAGATAGAAAAAAAAAGAAAAAAAAAAGAGTGAATATGGGATTGTATAACAATATGTAATGGAAATGAAAGTTGAAGAGATCGCGAACAACATATATGCAATGTCTGGATATATATCTGGAAAAACGTTCAAGCAGAATGATACACGGTCTTCGATTATATTGCATGCATTTTATCCCGTTTTCTAGTGTTAACGTCTGGCAACACACAAAAACATACGAAGAACTTGAATAATGTTTAGTGAATTCCATTTCATTTCAAAAAGCATTGGAAAAGGCGCGCTCGTGCAAAGATAAAATATAGAGAGGATCAGATCGCATTTTTTTTTTCTTCGTCTCTTTCTCTCTCTCTCTCTCTCTCTCTCTCTCTCTCTCTCTTTCCTTCTCTCTCCTCAACACTGTCTATCTATATAACTCGTTTATTCACTCTCTTCTTCAGAAAGAAAGAGAGAAAAAAGGTTAGAAAAACTAATGCCAGCGGCTTTTGTGAAGTGTATTTTGGTGTGTGGATTGAAGGTATGTTACATTTACTATGACGAGTACAACATAAAATATGGGAAAAATTCAATATTCAATTTTAGATTGAAGGTGTTTGCTTCGTTTTTAAGCGCACCCACTGACATTCCGTTGGTTTCCGTTTAGGTTTCTTTCTCTCTCTCTCTCCACTTTTCTTCTTCTCTTTATATCTTTCTCTCTCTCTCTCTCTTTCTCTCTCTCTCTCTCTGACTCTCTCTCTCTCTTTTTGTTTCTCGCATTTCCTCTCATTCTTTCTCTCCATTTCGAATCAACTTCTCTGTTCTTATGTCATGGTATAATTGAATTTTCTTTTCGCATCGCATTGCATATGCTTCTATCCACTTGTGCGTGTTTATAAGCTGAACTTCAGAAATATGACATATGTTATGCGAAAGTAGGAAATCAGATTTCAAACAAGCAGAAAAAAGAAAGAGGATATGAAAGCGACGCGCTAACACAATTCTATATAAATTTAGCATCACACATGAATCATAGCATTACAAACATAGGAATACAGAGAGAACAAGAAAGAGAGAAAAAAATCAAAAGAGAGAAAAAAGAGAAAGAGAAGGAAGAGAAAGAGGAAGAGAGAGTGATAAAGAGAGAAAGAGACGCAATGTTAAAAATATACAGAAAGGCAAATGTTGAAAATGTCAAGACTTAAAAAGCAAACGGATAGCAAAAAAAAAAGCAGAGATTTCAGTCGAGTGAACATAATGAAAACAACATATAACGGCCAAATCACAAGGCAACACATAAAATACCGGAAAATGACGTAAATGAAAAGAAAAATGCTCGTTATGCAAGCACATGGCTTGTCAACGATGGCGACATTAAAACGACAACAGGAACCGACCATTTAAACAAAATATAAATTCTTTAGTTTAACCGAACTGTTTCATGTTTCATTTTAGCCTATATTCGTTTCGATCCACAATGTTTTTTTTCTCACGTAGTCTAACTATTCCTCTTTCTGTTTCTCTCATTTACCGATCAGTTTCAAACAGGGACGTATATGCATAGACCATAAGGTCCATGATATGCCAATGGATCGGTCGCATCCATTGGTCTATAATATGAATCGTGGGCATCGTCTCTGGTTTCAAAAGTAAAGAACGATCGTCGACTTAATACTATCTATTATTCTATACTAGCTCCATCAAAGTAGCTCATAAGTGGCGAATAGCAAAATGTTGTATAGTGGTTTAGAAGCACAGTCTAAATGACGACCTTTCTTACATATTTTGTGTTCAGATTAAGTCGAATCAAAATAGTCATTGTCAAATAAATAAAATTTAAGTTTAAAATGCCAAAACAACAAAAATCACATACAATTCGAACGAATGAATGAACATAACAAAATATCACAATGTACACAAATGGTTAGTTTTTAGTTATTTAATTGGCATTTGTGACGTTTATATCATCTCATAGCAAACGAATTTGTTATGCAAATTTGCTGGGGAAAAAAATCGAATGAATTTATCATACAACTTGATTCGATATAAATAAACTATTCAAAATGTGATTAAAACGATATGTGTTTGTTTAGTATAAAATTGAGAAATGCGATAAAAAGCTTTCGACTATTTAACATTGTGTAATCCTGGGTCGTGCAAAAGTTCAAAAATCGCTTCCACTTAAATTAACAAATCCTCCCATTTGTTCTAATTTTTTGAAATTGGTTTGTTTTGTATATATTCAAATGAACATCGGTATAACCACTATCGGATCGAATCAAGAGCGCTCCATTGATTTGAGATGAAAAAAAAAAATCCCCAATTCACAACACAACAACAATAACTTGGATTATATTTTTTCCCTTCATTATTACAAAGCAAAGGGATAAAATGGATTTTTTTCTACTCTCTTCTCTTTCTCTCTCTCTTCCTCTTTCATTCTCTCTCTCTCTCTCTCTCTCTCTCTCTCTTTCTCCCTCTTTCTCTCTCTCTCTCTCTCTCTCTCTCTCTCTCACTCTCTCTCTTTCTCTCTCTCTCACTCTCTCTCTTTCTCTTTCTCTCTCTCTCACTCTTTCTCTTTCATTCTTTCTTTCTTTCTCTTCATTCTCTCTCTTCCTCTCTCTCCTTCCTTTTACTTTTCATTCTGTCAAACAGTTTATGAAATACAGAATCAAAGATGAAAATAATCAATTTTCAATAAACAAAATACAGATATACTAATATCATTCTACGCAAGGAGCTATTCTCAATCTCGACAAACGCACAACAACAACAACAACAACAGCAACTTCAACAATGATGACAAAATCCTTTTAAATGTGAACAATAGCAAAATTCGTTTCAATTGAAAAACGAAAATACACTTTATTCAATTCCATAAAGTGAACGAATCATATTTATTTTATTGTAGATACATTTTGGTGTCTATTCTAATATCACAGTAAGTAGCAAACGAAAAACCTGATTTTGATGTATGGAATTTGGTTGTTTTCAATGCTTATTCTGGCAATCCGGCATATAATTTTTCTTGTACATTTCATTCACTTTCATTTTCTACCACTTCACGCCCCATCTCTCTTGCTTACACATCGTTTGAATCGTGCCAAAAATTCAATTTGCAATAGGCGGAAGGAATCAATTGTGAATGTTGAATTTTTTCTTATTTTTTTTTTTTTTTTTTTCTTAAGTTTTTATTCTCAAAATCTTAATCTTCTTTATTTTGCCAGAGTTCTCTTCTGAATTTTCGTATATTTCAATAAATTCAATTCACATTTTTTTCTTCTATGTCGTTTTACCATCACAAATGCGGAATTACAAGGAATATATGTAAAAATTGCCTTGGTGATAAGGAACGTGCTCTTTGATTCGAAATACGTTTAGCACGTCATGTAGCATATTTAATTAAATTTTTTCTCTCTCTCTCTCTCTCTCTCTCTCTCTCTCTCTCCTTCAAAACGTCTCTCTCCTTCAAAATGAGAAACGATAATTGCATAAAAGGCATGTCGAAACTATTCTTTTTTTTTTTTTTTTAAAAAAAAAAGCGAATCAGGATTATCAAAACTATGCTAATGGTTTTCGACTAGCTTT